>CM035796.1:31287586-31399687 GCA_020466265.1 Siphamia tubifer
TTCAGGTCTGTCTGTCTGTCAGCAGGATAACAAATTGGATTTTGAGTAATAAAGGTGAAAGGTCACACTAAAGGTCAACAGCTAAATCACATCAGTGGTAATATCTCAGCATTCAGACAAGATAGAATCTCAGGATTTTTTTTCCTTCACATGGTCTCACCTTCAGACATCAGATGGGTCTGTGGTCTCTGTGATTATCAGCTGATATTATTCAAAACAAAAATGTGTCAAATAATTGATAAATAATTAAAATGTCATTTACTCAACATAACAATATACAAAATTACTATTTTTTTTTCCATATATACAGTTTAATATAATTAATTTTATTAATATTAATTAAGCCCAGTCACACTTTTTAGAGTTTATGTTCACTGAAGTCATGTTAACATGAACTATTTAAGTGTGATATTAACACTGTGAGCTTCTCCAGACTAGAGAGAGAGAGAGAGAAAAGAAAAAGAAAAAAGGAAATGAAAGGTGAAGAAAATCTCAACCCCAAAAAATCAATCATTGTTTAACCCACCTGAGCGACAGATGTGGAATTGATTGATCGAAGGTACGTCTCTGGGGATTTCTTGTGACATGTTTGTGTACAACAGCAGCAGAGCTCACACTAGAGGAGACTGTGTTCCCTCCTCTAGAGAGAGAGAGAGAGGGGGTGGGGGGTTAGGTGGCAAAAACACAAATAAATAGATTTTTCCCCTCCCATCTCCCACTGGACTCCACAGTCTACAGAGGCCATAGCTGAGGTGTTGCCTTTCGCGCTCTGACAGCTTTCCAACAGCTGACACCAACAATGTGTCTTCCCACAGATTTGGATTGATGTAATGATCCCTCTTTGCTTCCTTGTCAGGGGTAGGGGGGGGGGGTCTTATATGACTTATTCCATTTGCCATGCATCGAGTGGGTGTGATACAACATTCATTATCTTATATATAACATGACAGGACATATTGTTGTAGAAGACTCAGGCAATTTTGGAACATTTAAGCAGGTTTGTGTTACTGACAGAGCTTCAAATGTGACAGATTGACAAAGAGGTCATTACATTAAATCTAATTTAACAGCGAAATTCAGCAAATTCCTGAAGGATATGGGCAGAAAAGTTTGAGTACAACTTACAGTGGAGGAAAAAAAAAAAAAATCTAGTTCTTAGATAGATTTTTTTCTTATTTCTAGTCCAAATATCTCATCGCTACGATGAGTATTTGGGCCATATGTGAAGAAAAAAAATATTTATGCTATGATCAGATTCATGTTGAAATTTCATATAAAGTTGAAATATCCAGAATAAAGTTGAAATCAAGTGTTGACTTTAATGTGGTAATTTCGGAGAGAAGTGAAGGTATAGTTTTGATGTTCTGCAACTGTAGGCTGTTGATTGGAAGTGGTGATGTTAGCCTTTAATAACATCCTTTTAGTGATGGTTAACAACCAAAAAATGTCAGTCAGTGTGATGGAGTAGATTAAGGTTGAAATTTCAAGTTATTCATTTATTATTATTTTTAAATGTTATTTATTTGTATTTCTTTGTGTTTATTTTAAAATTATTGGTTCATTCATTTTTATTAAATTTTTTATCTTAATAAAATTTAACATTTTTATTTATAGTTATTATTTTATTTATTTTTATTTATTTATTATTTGACTTTTACATTTTTCTTTTTGTATTCATTAATTTTTCCTTTTTCATTTCACTAAATTAAAAAAATATATATAATCATTACTTTGGTAACACTTGATAATACCTACACACAATTGACTATTAACCATTTATTACCCATTTATAAATGGTTGTTCATTATGTATTAACCATTTGTTGCCTATTTGTTAATGTCTTATAAAGGTTTATTAGTTTCTGCCAAAGATAAATGTAAAATTAGATTATTTTTAACCAACAGGTGCAGTGTTTGTATGCTTTACAGGTAAACAAAGAAACAGTTGTAAACACTGCACCTGTTGGTTAAAAATAATAAAATTTTACATTTACACTAGTATGAACCTTTACAAGACATTAAGAAATAGGTAACAAATGGTTAATACATAATGAACAACCCATTTATAAATGGGTAATAAATTGTTAATACATAGTCAATTGTGTGTAGGTATAAAGTGTTACCATTATTTTTATTTTATATAAAAAACAAAGATAAAAGTTTACACCAAATTGCTCCTTGATTACGAACTTGGTCCTCATGACACATATAAAAGAGTGTGTGTGTGTGTGAATGATAGATATTATTTATTTTTTGCTTAATTTAAGCAAAAAAAAAAAAAGTCTGTCAATGAAACAAATGGTATCTTGGTAAGATTCCTTGAAATAAGATGTTCAAGATCTATGGTCTAAAAATAAGTTCATTTTTGTCCTCTATGGGGGGTGTAACCCTCACACCTCTAAATCCAACATCCTTTGTAGCAGCTATATTAATCCTACTTTTCCTTTCAGAGACATCCAGTTTCATACTACACTTGTGATGTTTGGGACAAAATAGCACATGGACTGTCTTTTCAAATTTTGAGGGAATTTCAACTTCTTTATTTAACAGAACCAAGAGCATTGATTTTTTTTGTTGTTGTAGATATCATGTTTCTGGTTCCAAAAAACCCATTTTATTTTGTTCACTTAAATATTAGTGTTGACTCGAATTTAGTTAGCTTAAAAAAAGTTAAAAATAAAAAGCTTACAACGTAAGCATTTCCGGATTTTTTTTTTTTTTTTTTTTAATAAACACAAATAATTAAATATACATAGTTTATTTCCATTGACATTTGCAAATAAATAACCATATTAAGGATATTGATCAACATTTCAGTTTGATGAGGCAACGAAAATCGGTCTAGAATTCTGTTTCTGAGCTTGTGATTGGGTGGGCACAGCTGTCAATCAGGGTGGGCCCCACCCACCCATAGATCCGCCCCTGGGTCAAAAGATAGAATTCAAAATCATTTCTCCGGGTCTATAAAGCACTAAATGGCCTTGGACCCAAAACACATCATGCTGGTTCCATATGAAGCATCCAGAGGTCATAGGTCATAGGTCATCAGGAACAGGTTTACTGTGTGTTCCCAAAATCAGAACCAAACAAAGTAAAGCATCATTCAGTTGTTCTGCTCCTCACCTGTGGAACAAACTACCTGAATACCTGAGGTCTGAGAAAAACTGGCCTGAAAACATAACTGTTCACTGGAGCTTTTATTTAAATTCTTAATTGTTTTTAATAAAATGTTTTCATGTCTCTTATTTATTATTGTCTTTTAATGCGTCTTAATCATTTTTATTTTCTTATATATTTTATGTAAAGCACCTTGAATACAAATAATTTTGCGTTGCCTTAAACAAAAAAAAAAAGAAACCGAAAAATCCTGGAAGGATATCTCACTGAAAAGTTCCTCTTTAGGTAATTGTGTCTTATTTTAAGTGTGAAGAGTTACTTGGGCTAGAAATGCAAAAAAAAAAAAAAAAAAAAAAAGACACTTGGTAAGACTTAGATTTTTGCTTTGGAAATGATTATTTTCCTCCCCAGTACTTGAGTATGTAATTAACCAGACGTCCATATTTGTCATTTCTGTAATAAGCACTTGTTAACATAGACCACTGGATTTGGGCAAAACATCTGTGCTACTGCTATGTTATGAATAAATATCCACTGGCTTTTACTCCCTTTAAAAACACCAAATGTTCCTCCTCCTGCTCCAAATGCTTCACTTTTTCTCACAGTGCTTGAATCAGCTGAAAACACCATTGCTTCTATGTTTAGGCTGTGACTTCTTGTTGAGATAATAGCCAACGCCTTTATTAAATGTGTTGTGTGTTGACTCTGAGGAAACTTGATTTATTAGAACTTGGTCATCTTATTTCTCACTGGAGACAAAAAAAAAAAAAAAAAAAAAAACTGACACAAAAACATGAAAATTAGACTCATTAGTGATTTAAAATGCTTTATTTTAAGTAGATTTATCTACTAATGCAGTAACCAAGTTTTGTTAAAATAAGACAATATTATCAAAGCATTATAAAATGTTATCAAATGTTTATTTTAAGCAGAATATACAACATGATGCCATGAATTGTGTGCAAATAACAGGCCACTTTAATTGGTGTTTTTATCTTTACACATTATAAGTTTTCCAACGTATATGTTCACACTAAGGTTAGGAGTTACAGATATGTGAACTGTAGATGATGGCATATAATAACAGATGATCAAACACTGTTGAATCACACATAAGAGGATGAAAATATGTATGTATTTTATGATGGTGCTGAAAACACACTGCTAAAATGTAGTGTCATTCTGTCTCACAATGACAATAAAGTTGAAGTTGTCATCTGAACCCACTTTATTCTCACTAGGGTCATGGGGGCCTGTGGGGTCAGCTACAATGGGTGAATAATAATAATAATAATAATAATAATAATAATAATAATAATAATAATAATAATAATAATAATAATAATAATAATAATAATAATCATAATCATAATAATAATAATCATAATAATAATGAATCAGATTTATATAGTGCTTTTTTAGCCACTCAAAGCGCTTCACATTATTCACTCTCACATGCTCCCTCTGGTGGTGGTAAACTACATATATATATATATATATATATATATATATATATATATATATATATATGTGTGTGTGTATTTGGATGGTGGGAGGAAACTGGAAAAAACCCACACAGACACGAGGAGAACATGAGAACTCGGTTTCAAACCAGTGAAAGGAACCCGTTCTTTTGAAAGCCCCAGCTTGTGTCTTCAAGGATAAATTGAGGCGAGACAATCAGGAGGTCTGGAACATGATTGTAAGATTCTGGTGGTTTATTGACAACACATGTAAAATACACAATTAATCAGCGCTGATTATCAGCCTAAAGTCTAATGTCCATTTGTTTACAATTCAATTGGTAATATTTCGAGTCATGTCCTTTTCCCCACTCGAGGTCCAGGCGGTTCTGATTCATTTCTGATTGGTTATCTCTTTTCTTACGTGTATTAATTTCTATTTGTTTACATGCATTCTCAGACATGCTGACACTGTTGTTTTCTTTTGGTTCTCTACTGTCCTTGTTATCACTCAGTGCCACCGTCTGGTGTCTGACTTGGGTGGACAGGTCAGTTGACCTATGCTGACCCTTGACCCTTAACCCTTCCAAGCACCAGGGTCCTTCTTGCTGTAAGGCAAGAGTGCTAACCACTGCACCACTATGCCTCCCTCTATTCTATTCTATTCTATTCTATTCTATTCTATTCTATTCTATTCTATTCTATTCTATTCTATTCTATCCTGTTCTATTCTATTCTATTCTATTCTATTCTATTCTATTCTATTCTGTTCTATTCTATTCTATTCTATTCTATTCTATTCTATTCTATTCTATTCTATTCTATTCTATTCTATTCTATTCTATCCTGTTCTATTCTATTCTATTCTATTCTGTTCTGTTCTGTTCTGTTCTGTTCTGTTCCGTTCCGTTTTGCACCAAATGCCATAAAATCTGGTGTGAGATGCAATGTGATTTCACAGAATACAATACAATAGTAAATAATTAGGATAAAGTTAAAAATATACAACATTCTAGTAAATAAACATATAATTCTAATCAGGTGTGTTTTTTTTCCTCATTTCTAGTCCAAATATGTCATCGTACTTAAATGAAGACATAAATAAAACATCTAAAGAGTACATATTCAATGAGATATAAGAATGTATTTTTAGACAATACATCTTTAAAATCTTATTGCAAGACATTTTAACAACATCATTTTCACTTGTTCCAATGGCAGAGTTGTTTTCTTGAATTAAGGGAAAAAATATATTTTAAAAAAAATGTCATGTAACAAGTGAAAATGACCTGGGTCCAGTGTGAACAGAACCGATGGGTTAACTGAGACTATAGTATATGACTTAATTTAATAATAATACTAGATTTGTAGTGATGAAACTGCATAAAAAAAGTAAAAATTTCTTGAGGATAAACTGTCTGTTACTGTCTTCTATACTCATCCGCCAACAATGGAACATGTTTTGTTCTAAATATTTCTAGAAATAAATATTTCTCAAAATAGAAATTATCGGAACACGATTAATTAGATACATCTAAAAATAAATAAATGACTTATCTTTCAAGCAAAATATTTCTTATGTATTTTTTTTTTATTTTGCAGTGAAACATAACTATAAATCAGCACAAAAAAAAGAAAAAGAAAAACAGCATAGTTATAAATATGTCATATTAAAAAGCAACCTTGATGAGACAAGTTTATCACAGTCCAATGTAATAATTAGGACAGCTTTTGAAGCGTTGGAGTTATAAATATACATTGCAGTTAATGGAAACCTTTGTTCTTTTATTATCTATCATAAGACAATGTTCAGTCACTATAATTATTGTCTGGGTACAGGGCTGTCATTTGTTTTTGCAAGATTACAGCCACTTTCTAATGAAAATCTTACTTATATATAATCACTCAGTACATTTATTGTTAGTAATTGAGTTAAAGATTTAACTGTAAGGACGTAAGTGAACATTAGAGCAAGAGATTCAAAGTGTTGTTCCACTCCCAGACACTAAGCGGTGATATATTGTGTTAGCAAGAGACCTAAAAAGGTAGATAATAGAGTGGATAAGACGGACAGGTGGGATGAGGGGCGATGCTAAGGACGTTCTCCTCAGGACATTTGACGCAGTAATTTCACACTTTTGAAATAAAGTCTCACAAAATATATACAGAGCAGAGGATGACTATAGGTCTAAGTTTATTATTTTCTCAGTTGACAGTGACAATGACAAAGGTAAAGATAAATATAATGTACAACTGTAGATATTTGACTGTACTGTCCTATTAAGTATAAAGGTAGTAACTGCACACACACCAAAGTGAGAACAATGACCTTAAAGTTCTGTTGTTGTTCATCCCCAGTAGTTATTGTTAGTGCAAAAAACACAGTGTGCCTTATATATGGATTCATTCTGGTAGTGCTTAGTGACTGGGAATTTTGACTTTTATCTCAGAATTTTGACTTTTTATCTCATAATTTTTGCATTTTTATTACATAATTTTGACTTTTTATCTAATAATGTTGACTTTTTATCTCATAATTTTGCCTTTTTTTGTCATGATTTTGCTTTTTATTATGTAATTTTGACTTTTATCTCATAATTGTTACTTTCTATCTTATTATTTTTGCTTTTTGTTTCAGAACTTTGACTATTTATCTCATGATTTTTGCATTGTTATTACATTATTTTGACTTTTTATCTCATAATTTTGACTTTTTATCTCATGATTTTTGCATTTTTATTACATTATTTTGACTTTTTATCTCATAATTTTGACTATTTATCTCATGATTTTTGCTTTTCATTACATAATTTGGACTTTTTATCTCATAATTTGGACTTTTTATCTCATAATTTGGACTTTTTATCTCATGATTTTTGCTTTTCATTACATAATTTGGACTTTTTATCTCATAATTTTGACTATTTATCTCATGATTTTTGCATTTTTATTACATTATTTTGACTTTTTATCTCATAATTTTGACTTTTTATCTCATGATTTTGACTTCACTTAATGCGTCTTATAACCTTCATAAAAAACATCCATTGACAGTAATCACATCATGTGTTTCAGTCTCATCCAGTAATTCACTGTAAAACTATTGGGGCAGGGTCCTAAATGGACATAGGTAAGAACACAATAATGGTCTTTACTGCCTTTTTGCTTTGATTTACTAGACTTTTGTTTACTAGTTCTAGTAGTAGACAAAGAATGCTTTGAATGGTGCAAAAAAACCCAACTCATTTTTGCCCAAAAACTTCCTTTTTGCTTTGTACAGTAAGGCAGTGTAGATGTCGTTATTGTGTCCTGTATGTTTGGAGAATAAATTCTTATGAGTGGCGTACAGCATAGACCAACTTCACTTTCAAAAATCACCCATCAATGACATTCTTGTTTTTGTTTTTTTAATTTTGTGATGCTTAGATTTGCCAAAACACTCCACATGAAAGAAAAAAAATGGTACACAAGGTTGATTTTGATTTGGATTTGAATGATTTATTTCGAACATGTGCAAAGTGCAACAATAATCCATACAACAATAATAATAATAATAATAATAACAATGACATGTCCGAAAAGGAGTAGGATGAAGCATAAGCTTATTTAATCTTACCCCTTCTTCTAGGGACTACAGATGAAAAATAGCCTCTTGGCTAATTCTGGCGCATTTACAGCAATATTATTAATGTGCACTGTCCCTGTTTCAAAATAAACTTCCCCAATAACCTGAATTCATCTTATAGCAATATAGTGCATAGTACAAAAATGATGATAACAATAAAAAATAATAATAATAACAATAATGACAATACCAATAATAAATAACTGAAGTACTAAACATATACATATATACAAAAAACAAAAACAAAAAAAACAAAACAAATGAGCAGAGAGGAAAGTAGGTAACAAATAGTTTTGTTTTTTCCCTTTCTTCCCCTCCCTTCTTTATTTGCCTGTTTTCCTTTCTTCTTCCCTTCCTTCTTCTTCTTTTCCCTTTCTTTTTTCTTCCCTTTTTTCTAATTTGTCTGCATTTTGTTCTTATTTATTATTTTTTTTAATTTTTCTTTTCATTCACTTATTTTATTCATTTATTTATTTTTATATATCTTTTAACCCCACAGAGGGGGAGTCAACATTGCTTTCTTGCAGCCATATACTAGACTATTTAGTGTGTGTGACCATCATCGGTCCTCCCCGAAAGCTGAGCAGACATCCCCCATTAGAACTCTCTCTTACAAGCCAGTGAGGGCAGTGCTACACGACGTCAATGCTCTACTTGAGGTTCAGCTTTTTATATAATCTGCTACGAAATGTCTGCTGTTTGTTTTCAAGTAGAAAATGAATACTTTATAAATAAATTATTTTGTATAGACCCGTAAACAGCCAAACCATCACCAGTGTACAAAAGCATCTACTGATTTAAAATGTTGAATGTCTTTTGAGCCATTATAAATTGGGTAAGACTTTATAAAACATACATGCAATTGACTCCATGTATGTATTAACCATTTCTTACCTATTTGGTAATGGTTTGTTTATCATGTATTATCCATTTGTTATTTATTTGTTCATGGGTCCGTTTATATTTTGCTATTTGGATTTTCCGTTTATGAATGGGAATTAAAATAGAAAAAAAACAACTTGTTCATTTGATTTTAATTTTGAAGCACAAAAAGGTTGAATTATGCCGTATTTTACTTTCATTTTATTTTATTTTTTTTGTTTCATTTTACAAAAAGAAATTCAAAGTCAACAGAAACGAATCATTATTCATATTCTCGCACCGGAAGCTGCCATTCAGATTGTAATAAAGCCTGAATAATGTAAGAATAACAAACAAGAATTATGTCTTTGGAGCTGTACTCGGGAATTTTTTAGAATGGGCTTAGAGGGTTAATTCGATTATTTTGGGGATTTTAACGTTTTGGTTCTGAATTGAATTTGTAATGATTGTGTATTGCTGTGTGTTGCTTGTTAACTGTAGCTGTGTGTGTGTAAATACACACACATGGATAGCCTCGGCTTCCATGTGTCTAATCCGTACAAGGAACTCGCTGTTTTTCTCTACTTTAAATTAAATTGAACTAAATATACCCTATTTTGTGCTAAAACAGAAGGGAGGTTGCCTGTTTAAACCAAAAATAACTGAAAATTGGAAACAGTTCAGGTCTATAAAGTCAATGAAAGAAAATCAACTGAAATAATTAATAAATCAAAGTGTCCGACTGTACAACTGTGGGGTAATTACTGTTTTTGTAAATAAATAAATAAATGCTGTTTAAAGTCACTGTGGAAAGGACATGCTCGGATGTTCGAGGCAGAGAATATGAATAATTGTTTTTGGTCTTTTTTTTTTTTTCATTTCTGTTGATTTTTTGATTTCCTTTTTTTTGAAGTGAGATAAAAAAATTAAAATTAAAGCCCATTCTAAAACAATTCCTGAGTACGGTTCCAAAAACATCATTCTTGGTTGTTATTCTCACATTATTTGCGCTTTATTAAAGTGTGAATGGCAGCGAGAATATGAATAATTATCGTTTTTGATCTGTTTTTTTTTTTTAATTTCTGTTGATTTTCAATTTCTTTTTGTAAATTAACATAAAAAGTGAAAAAAGTAAAAATGCGACATAATTCAATAATTTTGTGCTTCAAAATGAAAGTCAAATAAACAAGTCGTTTTTTTCTGTTTTTTTAATTCCCATTCGTAAACATAAAATCCAAATACCAAAATATACATTTTGTATATATACCTTAATGTTTGTTCATTATGTGTTACCTATTTGTCAATAGTTTGTTGTATTGTTCATATACAATTTATCATAATCAAAGCATTTGGTCATGTGTCTACAAATGGTTTGTTGATAGAAAAGAAGACCAAAACCAAATCTAAAATGGGTAGATTGTCATCCGTGAGCATTTGTATGATATTAACCAAACATATACACTTATTTAATTTCACTAACAAAGTATTCCTGATTATATTTTTTATTTATTGAATTTTTTTCCCTGATTTTAGAACAGGCACAGTCACAGACAGCCGCAGAGCATCCCTTTTACCGTGATAATTAACTTTCCCTTCTGCCTGTGTTTGCTGTTTTGATGCTCTGCCACATCTCACGGATGTATAATGTCCTGTCAAAGCTGTTATGCTGCCAAGTTATCAGTCCTGACATGATTTTTCACCCTGAAATAAACTAGACATGTGGTGTAAGAGCTGCCACACGTAATCAGTAAATGCACACCAGTTTGTCACTGTACGTAATAAAGACAGCGGCTCCAACATACCAGCTGTTTTCATCATACTCTATTCGTCAGTAACTTTACATGCACACAGTTTTACCAGATTAGCTCGAGCCAACGTTCCAAAACCCTCCCACTTAAAGAAAAAAAAAATTAAAAAAATTCCACACGAAAACATAAACGTGCATTAAAATTAATTTACAGTAGGTTATTAAACATATAAGCCCAAATGGAAAATGGGAAAAACAGTGACTCCAGGTCCACTCATTTTTAGGTTTGAGTGTTGAATCCACTATCTCACTACAATCAAAATAAGGGGAAAAAAAAAACCCTCATCACATAATAGTACATGAATTTTAAAATTAATGAATTAAAAGGCATTAATGAATAAGAGGTTGTAATTATCCATCAGTTTTCTTTCCACATAGTCTATATTCAGAACAAAAAACAGTACATTACCATTAGCATCAGCTCTTTCTCGTACATAGAAGAATTAAACTGGGGACGTCTCAATATAGAGGACGTCCATCCATTCCTGGACAGGCCGGTGCACACGTTCATGAGACTGGACAGGAGAGGGAGTCCAATAATGTTTGTTCTATTGTTTTTCAAGAGCGCAATTTGGGAAAATGCTCCCAACGTGTCCATTGGATACGTACAAAGACAGCAGTGAGATGGAACGTACTGTAGCTGACGCTTGTTTGTTGATGTGACGTCACAACATCACATTGTCATAGCGATTGAATAACTTTTTTTAAATTCGATGACCATTATAGTGAAGTATACTCAATTGAAACATTTCAATAAATTAAATTGATGAATGATTAAATGATCATAACTCCAAAGAGAGTGGTGATAAGTGCTCGGTTACTATTGTTTACACATGGGAAACTACATGTTAACTCCAAAAATGACATGATGACCTTTGACCTTGAAAGGTCAAACAAATAGTGTCTTGTTTTGAGAGGGAAACGTCCATTAAGAGATACAATGTTTGTAAAGGGCATGGTTTGTTGTGTTTGGTACCACTTGTTTTACATAAAATTAGTCATTTATGTCATATTAATTTACTGTTGTTTTAAATACTTTGATGTTTAGAAGGAGGGGGTCGGCTGTTTTTGTTTTGTTTTTTTGTAAAAATGAATAAATATGTATTAAAAGAAAAGAATAAGACCATCCATAACACAATGTTTTTGGTTCATTTTTGGATGAAAAATAGTCTGTGATGAGGTTGTGTTAATGTGAAACACTGAATAAATGCATTTACACCCACGACTATTATAATGTATTTTATTTGAGCTCCAAAATCACAGTGGGTTGATCCTAATTTGCAATCACAATGAGTTTCAATCATATAAAACACAAGTAGAAGATAGAAAAGGTAATTATAATAGGTACATAACAGCTGAATAGCAAAAGAAAAAAAAAAAAAGACACCAATCATTTGAAGCCCATACAGAGAAGATGATCTGTGAAATACATTAAATGGGACCAGACAGTGCAGTTTTTTAGCTGCTTTGAAAAAAAATACATTCAGCATGGGAATAAAAACTAAAGCTATAATTTGGATAAAAACTAGGCATGTCAAATGATTACAATTTATAATCTGATTAATTACAAGGTTTGCTTTGAATTCATTTCAATTAATCATTAATCAAAACACTTTGCATCGGTCGACTGTTTTGCATCAAGGTTTGTTTGTTTGTTTGTTTGGGTTTTTTGGGACTCACATTTCTCACACTACGAAACACAAAGATTGACTGACTGATCGATTGATTGATTGATTGAAATCTTGTAGAATCCTGTAGAAAATGAAATAAGAACAAATCAAGCAACAACACATGAATAATGATACATAAAGTGTTGATAAGTTAACAAATATATATATATATATATGTGTGTGTGTGTGTGTGTACACACACACAAACACATTTAATAAATTAAAACAAATTACATTAAACATGCTTGAAAATGAGGAGTAAAAAGTTACAGTATATATACCTACCTTCAATTGTTATTCCCTATATCTATATAGCAATTATGTTTTATATGAATATCAATGTCATAATAATGATGATAACTATGTAACAATGTATGAAATCCTCACTTTCATATCCAACAATACAACAATATCCATTTATACATGATCATACTAGCATTAGCAGCCACATTAGCACTCCCTTACTAGCAAAAACAACAAAACAAAAATACACATGTAATATTAAATATATAATATTAAAAAAATTCCTATCATAATGTAGTAAAGATTCCATCATATAGTAATAATACATTCATATAACCCTATTTAAACTAGATATCATCAGCATATATGTGTCAAAGCCCCCCACTGAAAACACACACTTTATTCTCTATATTTTGTACAAATCATTTGTTTGTATTTGTTTTTAAACTGTTCAATGTTTGGACATTGTTTCAGTTCCATACTCAGCATAAAAGTGACACACGAGTTGGAAGTTGAAAATATGTAAAGTTTCACTTACATTTTATGCCAGCATAAGTTATAGATCACACCCCCAAGTATTTACCACCCCCAATAAATTTTAAGAAGTGTCCACATTGTAACGTTTACTTTTTATTGCTTCTGGAATTGCTAGCGGAGCCCGAGGTAACAGGAATGTAATGGAGGAGAGCAGATCCATAGTAAGAGCTTCATAAATGACCAAGTGCATATTTAATAAATATTTGGATCAGTTGACTTTGTTGACATTTATTCTATTCATACACAGGAAATTTACCAGAGTAAAATTCACTCAAATTGAATAAAATTTTACTTTACTCAGATAACATTTGGTCCCTAGAAAGAATAACAGTTAGTCTTTGGGTAGAACTCGCAAAGTCAATGTGAAGTCAAATTTACTTTTAGAACCATATAAAAAAAAAAAAAAATGTTCCTCTCGCCCCACCTGGGCGGTGTCTCCTTCAGACTCGGGTCCTCTACCAGAGGCCTGGGAGCCTGAGGGTTCTGCGCAGGATCTTAGCTGTTCCTAGCAATGCGCTCTTTTGTACAGAGATCTCTGATGTTGTTCCTGGTATCTGTTGGAGCCATTCTCCCAGCTTGGGGGTCACTGCCCCTAATGCTCCGATCACTACTGGTACCACCGTTGCCTTCACACTCCACATTTTCTCTAATTCCTCTTTCAGCCCTTGGTATTTCTCAAGCTTCTCATGTTCTTTCTTTCTGATGTTGCTATCACTGGGGACTGCTACATCTATCACCACCACTGTCTTCTCATGTTTATCCACCACCACTATGTCAGGCTGATTGGCCATCACCATCTTGTCAGTCTGGATCTGGAAGTCCCACAGGATCTTGGCCTGTTTGTTCTCTGTCACCTTTGGGGGGTTCTCCCATCTTGACCCTGGGACCTCCAGTCCATACTCTTTACAGATGTTCCTGTACAGTATGCCCGCTACCTGGTTATGCCTCTCCATGTATGCCTTGCCTGCCAGCATCTTACACCCTGCTGTGATGTGCTGGACTGTTTCAGGGGCTTCTCTACACAGCCTACACCTGGGGTCCTGTCTGATGTGGTAGACCCTGGCCTCTATTGCTCTGGTGTTCAGGGCTTGTTCTTGTGCAGCCATGAGTAGCGCCTCTGTGCTGTCCTTAAGTCCAGCCTTTTCCAGCCACTGGTATGTCTTTTCCATATCAGCCACTTCCTCAATTTGCCGATGGTACACGCCATGCAAGGGTTTGTCCTTCCATGATAGCCCCTCTGGTTCCTCGACCTTACTGGGCTTTTGTTGCCTGAGGCATTCACTTAGCAGTTAGTCATTATATATATATATATATATATATATATATATATATATATATATATATATATATATATATATATGTATGTGTGTGTGTGTGTGGAGCCAAATTTCCTCAATAGTGGATACCCACTTGTCATCACGTCATAGAGCACCTCCATTTTGATGGTGCTAATGCTAACTACTGAAGCACCAGTAACATTAGTCTCCTCCAGAAACAGCAGAAGCCAAATATGCCTGAACGTTTGTTGTACAGTTGGATGCAATCAAAAATATGATCCTGTTAAGTGAATAGTCTTACTCTTATATCATGTCAAAAAAGAAACATGGAGAAAGAAGTGTTTGTCTGTAATTAACAGGCAAAACACTGATGACAGTTTTTGGCGTCCAAAACACCACTGAGGCTTTGCAATCTTCATTTTGGATCAGGTAAATTACACTCCTGAAAGTAATTAAATGAGTTCTCTGCAAATATAGTCTGGCGTTGAAGTAAAATGTATACATTTTCTGTTATAACAGAAATCCATCACTAGCAAACATTAGCATTAGCCTGCTCCAGTCTAGTCAGTAGTGAAAGGAAGGAATCCTGGAACTGCTGTGAAAGCTGCAGCACACTGAGTGGACAAACTACTACTGAAATGACATAAAATTACCTCATTAAGATTGTACCTATAAAGTCCTGAAATATATATTTTCAAAAGTATTTAATTGTTGAAATGGAAAACCTATTTATCATAGATGTCATTAAAGTGTATTGTTGTGAAAATTGAGGCTAAATTAGGGCAAAATTTTTAAAAATAAATAAATAAAAATTAAAAAAACAACAACAAACCAAATTAAAGCTAAACTAATATTTGACTAAACACAATTACATCAGAACTGATCTAAGAATAATTTACAACTAAATTAAGAATTTTCACAACTGACTTCATGCAGGGAGAGGGAGGGTGGATGGCGAACACACCGGGGGGGGGTCACGTGGGTGGAAATCCCCTGTATAGAACTAGACTTACTCTATATAGAGCCAAATGTATTCTATATAGAGAGTTTACTTTAACCTGAGCAGCTGTGGCTCAGTTGGTAGAGTGAGTCGCCCAATGATTGAGAGGTTGGTGGTTTGCATCCAGGTTCGGGCTGTCCACATGTCAAAGTGTCCTTGGGCAAAGACACTGAACCCTGGCTTAGACTCCCAGTAGGACTGACAGAAGCTTAGAAACCTATTGGTGTATGAGTGTGTGTGAATGGGTGAATGTGAGGCTAATGTAAAGCGCTTTGAGCACCATGAAGGTGGAAAAGAACTATATGTGCAGACCATTTACTTTATACAGTCAAATGTCCTCTATATAGAGCCAAATGTACTTTATATAGAGCCAAATGTACTTTATATAGAGCCGAATGTACTTTATATAGAGCCTAATGTACTTTATATAGAGCCGAATGTACTTTATATAGAGCCAAATGTGCTTTATATAGAGCCAAATGTACTTTATATAGAGCCGAATGTCCTCTATATAGAGCCGAATGTCCTCTATATAGAGCCGAATGTACTTTATATAGAGCCAAATGTACTTTATATAGAGCCGAATGTCCTCTATATAGAGCCGAATGTCCTCTATATAGAGCCGAATGTACTTTATATAGAGCCAAATGTGCTTTATATAGAGCCAAATGTACTTTATATAGAGCCAAATGTGCTTTATATAGAGCCAAATGTACTTTATATAGAGCCGAATGTCCTCTATATAGAGCCGAATGTACTTTATATAGAGCCAAATGTACTTTATATAGAGCCGAATGTCCTCTATATAGAGCCGAATGTCCTCTATATAGAGCCGAATGTACTTTATATAGAGCCAAATGTGCTTTATATAGAGCCAAATGTACTTTATATAGAGCCGAATGTCCTCTATATAGAGCCGAATGTCCTCTATATAGAGCCGAATGTACTTTATATAGAGCCAAATGTACTTTATATAGAGCTGAATGTACTTTATATAGAGCCGAATGTACTTTATATAGAGCCAAATGTACTTTATATAGAGCCATATATACTTTATATAGAGCCAAATGTACTTTATATAGAGCTGAATGTACTTTATATAGAGCCAAATTTACTTTATATAGAGCCGAATGTACTTTATATAGAGCCATATATACTTTATATAGAGCCGAATGTACTTTATATAGAGCCAAATGTACTTTATATAGAGCTGAATGTATTTTATATAGAGCCAAATGTACTATATATAGAGCCGAATGTACTTTATATAGAGCCAAATGTACTTTATATAGAGCCAAATGTACTTTATATAGAGCCAAATGTACTTTATATAGAGCCTAATGTACTTTATATAGAGCCAAATGTACTTTATATAGAGCCAAATGTACTTTATATAGAGCCAAATGTACTTTATATAGAGCCAAATATACTTTATATAGAGCCAAATTTACTCTTTTTGAGGAAAATACCTTGGCCTTCATCTATGCTCATGTACAGATTTAATTTCAATGAGCTGGTCTTTTGCTTCCTTCTCTCTGTAAATGTACTTTTCCTATTATTTGTGATCTATAACATGTTGCAGCCAAACATCACTCATCCTAATTCTCACTGTACTTGAAATTCAGGAAGTGTTCACACCAGATATTGACTTTCAATTGCACCGTGCTTAGCGTACTACATTAATTAAAGGTACTTCACTCATGGATACAATTTTTAGATTAAGGCACAATAAAAATGCATTACTCAATTATCTTTATTCTCTTATAACTGGCCTCACTCTCACACAAACTGAATGTATTTCCAGTTCCATTATATTAATAAAGCTGCACACTGTAGGCCTGTATAGCTATTGTATTCAGTTTACACACATTAAACAGACACGAACTGATTCATTTCTCAAGGTACATCAACAATAATAAGAAAAATACTGTGAATCTGTCATATGCTAATAGCAAAACCGTCCTTATTTTGGTTGAACAAACATTAGGTGTTAGCAGAGGTGGAAAATATACTCACATGCTTAAGTAGAAGTACAGCTATTTATATGTAGAAAAATACTCTGGTTCAACTCCTTTACTGATGTACAATAATAAAAAAGTACAAGTTCTCAATTGTAATATAGTAAAAAAAAAAAAAAAAATTAAAAAAAAGTAGTGTGTTTGATCAGGTCACAGTAAATTTCGGAAAAATGAAAACTAAAGAAAAAGTGATAAATGAAAGTCATCATTTTGAGATTAAAAAAAGTCATTAATATGAGATTTTTTTTTTTTTTTAAAAATGCATAATTATGAGGTAAAATGTGCAAATTGTGAAACAAAAAAGTCATAAATATGAGACAAAAAATGCACAAATATGAGGAAAAAAATGAAACTATGAGATAATGTCAAAATGAAAAGTCATAATTATGATTTAACTTCTGAAGGGACTTTTTTTTTTGTACTGTCACATGTGTTTAGTTTGGAAAAAGTCTTTTATGCAACTGTAAGGAGTATAAAGTACAGATATTTATACAAAAATGGAGGACGTAAATAACTACTCAAGTACAGATACCAAAAAAAAAAAAAAAATCTATTTAAGATCAGTAATAAAGTACTTATTTACTTCTCACCTCTGGGTGTTAGCATTTTATCCTGTTTATAGCTGTTCCCAGTTTGACCTTGTGTGTTCATTTTCAATATGATGAAAATATTAAAGGTCTATTATTAAAGGACTAAACCGCCTACCATTTACTTTATGTAATGAAACACCTGGCACACAATTTATTTCCGTCTATGGAGACATAAACACTTGAGCCTGACCCTTAAATAATTAAAGGACGCTGCTGAGGACACCATCATTTTCTAATTTTTTGGAAATCCTATGAGTCTTTTTTTACATAAATGGACATGATGAGACGATAATAGCACAAATAAAACAAAACAAGTGGTGATAATATCAAGCCTGATCTTCTGAAAAAAGACTCTGCTAACCAACATTTACTTTATTTAACCCTTTAACTTCACGTCAGCAGTTCTACAGTAAAAAAAAATAATAATAAAATGGCAACAAAATGAGCAAAAATAGCTCAACTGATCAATAAAAATGAACAAAAAGAAATCATAAACAAACAAAATAATAAGTAACTTGAACAAAGTGAGACGCAAATTCTATAAAAGTGAAGATAAGATGAAGGAAAACACTAAAATTAAGTAAAGAAACAAATAACTAGTATTATCATTTGGTTCCAGTAGTTTGGGCTTTTTCTTTTCTTTTTCTAAATCTGTTGCTTTTTGACACCTGTTTATCTCCATATGTTAGTTCCATCAACAAAACTAAGTAAAAACATAAAAAATAAAATACAATAAAATAAAATAAAATGAAATGAAATGAAATGAAATAAAATATATAATGAATTAAACCACTGTTTGAAATTTCATCCATTACTGTATTAGTAAATGGGGGGGGGGCACATTAAATGTTCTTTTTTTTTTTTTAAATAATAAAGTAAAGTGAACTTTGACCTATTTTTTCCCAAAATGTAATGAATTAACCAATTAAGCAAATTTGAATCCAACAAATATTTTAACTGATAGAATGTGAACAATCACACAAAGTGAATCAAAAACAATCCCCCTTTCTTTCCCTTGGGGGGCAGATTAAAAATAACACAACATGGATGTAATCATTATAATGTCCTTCTGCAGTGACTAAAACACAGACCAGCTGAGGCCATATTGTGATGGTTTTTGTTGCCTTATACTCTGATAACTGACTGTTCTCAATTGTAATAAATTTAAAAAAAGTCAAAATCAGGAAAAATCATATAAGATTCAAAACTATCCAAAAATAAAGTATTTAACAGTGAGTTAATGTAGATAATGTGTTTGACCAGGTCACAGTAATCATTTTTTGTGGGTATGGACATGAAATTGGAGGAAAAAAGTCAAAATTGAGTTAAAAGGTTGTCATTGACATAAAAAAAAATCATTAATATGAGATTTAAAATGAATAATTAAGATTAAGATTAAAAGTCAACATTCTGAGATGATTGATGATTTTTTTTTTTCTTTCTCTGATAATGACGCAGAAATTTGCAAATACAATTTTCTTAGAGACCTTTAAAATATGGGAACCTCATCACAGGAACACTCATTCACTGGTCCATTGTGATGTTTTTATTAAGATTCTGAATGCAACATTAAATGCCTCCTGAAGCTTTTTAACATTTTCTCTAAATGTGCTTTTAGTGAACAGTAAGAAAAAAAAAGGACTTTACCTGCACTCCTGCCATGGAGACCACTGCTTTTTATGGTTACTATATATATATATATATATATATATATATATATATATATATATATATATATATATATCTATATATATATATACATATACAGTATAATATAATATATATATATATAAATATATATATTATATATATATATATATATACATATACAGTATATATATATATATATATATATATATACACAGTATTATATATTAGTAACAATAAAAAGCAGTGGCCCTACGGTATATGTATTGAAAATAGATATTCGGTTCAGTACAGCCCAATACCGAACAAAACACATTCAGTTACTATGTGTTTTTCACAGTAGAAATTATTGAATACATTGTGTGTTGGTTTCCAGATGTTTTTTCACGGTAGAGTTTACCGGTACTTCCTCATACATGTCCATGACGTGGTGAGGATGCGTCTCTGATTGGCTCAGAATGCGTGAAGGAACACCCCCCCTCCCTCCCCTCTCACTGTCTATGTATTTACCTTTACCATAGTATCATAAAGCTAGGTTTTGTGCCAATGCTTGTTTTGAAAATGTGCTGGAAAAAAAAAATAGGCTTTATTTCCACAGAGAGCACATGAAACAGTTTGATCCTCCACTTTTTTCCCGTTTGTTCAGCAGCTACTGTGGCGCCATCTTCTCTTGTCGATGCTAATGCTAATGCTACTTCAGATTCGCTGCACTGGGGGGCACTGGGGGATGGGTTTAACACCACGTGGGTGACGCTAAAGTCCGTCTGGCGTCAGATGGACCGGCTTTTTCTGGTTCCTGTTGTTGTCTTCTGTCCTCTGTTGTTTCCCTCTGCTAGCTCACTGGGTTAATGTTCGGGTTATTATGTTATTCTTTCATTTTTTCCTCATTTCTAACATTTAATTAAAATGCGTTGGGTTTTATACAAAGACACTTCACTACTGCAGGAGGGAAATGAATGGTTCACCTGAATGTTGGTTCTTAGGTTGGTGTTCGATGACTTGGACATTGACAACAGTTTTGGTTTTGGGGTCGCAAAGCACACATCTTTTCTCTGACGAGTTGACATGTGTCATATTTTTATAAATAAGGCCATGATGTAAAGGGTCAGTCGACTGGTGTTGTTGCTCTCCTTCTGTCTCCTCCATCATGTGTGTGTGTGTGTGTGTGTGTGTGTGTGTGTGTGTTGTAAGTCTGGGTTGTTCTAATTCCCATATGAACATGTTGAAAAGGTTTTATTCACTTTGATTGTTGTGTTTCTAAATCATACATAGTCTACTGGCAGAGCAAACCTCTGTTTTTCTCAGTCATTTGTAGCTACATCACTACTTTGATCAAAAATGACGTAACTCCCAGGAAAGGTACTTGATTCATAAAGCAGCGACGCTACGGTCAAGCTACCGAAAAATGTAAGTTTGACTAATAACTTTGCTCAATGTAGCGATGCTACTGGCCATCACTGGTATAAGTAAGTCTACTGTAGTAAGAAAATAAATATTCTAAGATGTAAGGCTAGAATTATGTGTTTGAAATTACTCCCCATCCTTTATACATATGGATATTTTTCAAAAAAATTTTGGGACTCACATTAACACATAAAACCTTGAGGTAAAATTAAAAAAAAAATACAATTAAAAAAAAAAGATTTTTCAAAAAATACAGTCTAAATGAAGATTCGCTAAACTCCATTTTATGTGTATCCATGTGTTCAGTGGAAACAGAGACTGGAAATGATGGTGTCACACTCCATTATGTTTATGTCTATTATAGCTTTGTGTAATGAAGCTGCACCTCAAACATCACATCCACGTATACTGTATAAATCACAGTTTGACCTGCAGTACATCAGGGTCAGCGCTGATGCCTTTAGGAGACGAACTGGATCATGTAAAAAATACACTTCCATAAGCACAACCGACACTTTAGCTAACACAAATTTACAACTGAGCTTCACCTGCATGACATATTCAAACCTGTTCAGTATTATCTATAATGTCCACAGGTTGAATAATAATAAAAAAAATTTAATTCTGAATTATTTATTCAGAAAGAAAGAAAAGGTTTTGCTTTTGTTTTAACTATCAACATGTTAGACCAGATACTACATGTGATTTTTGCATTTATTTTTGTGATAATTATGAAGCAATACCTCAACTGAGGCCTCGTCCACACGGTAACGTTTTCAAGACAATCTGATCAAGTTTCAGCCTTTGTTGTTATTTGTACTTTAGTATTGGACTGATTATTTGTAAAAAAAATAAAATAAAATAAAATAAAAAAGGCAACAAATTATGGCTTTTTATCTTCCTCCTTTTGTTGTATCTGTTTTATTACATTTCTTTAATTATATGCAAACAAAAACTTTTGACAACAACACTGTAAAAAAAAAAAATTACATCATACTAAGTAATTTTTTTTCTCATTTCTAGTCAAAATATCTAAAAAATAAGACATTATCACCTGAAGAGGAACTTTTTAGTGAGCTATAAAGACTGATGTGTAAACAATAGATCTGGAAAATCTTATTTCAAGTAAGCTTACTAAGGTAGTTTTCACATGTTCCATTGGCAGATTATTTTTTTGCTTAAATAAATAAACCCAAAAATAATAAATTGAAACATTGAAATAAGCAAAAAAAAAAAAAAAGACAAGGGAACAAGTGAACATTATATCAGTAAGATTTGTTGAAATAAGATTAACTAGATCTATTGTCTAAAAAAAATAAGCTCTTATATGTGACCCGCCACCACGAAATCAGGCATAAGTCGCGCTGAGCCGTTCAGAGCTACAGCCAAATTTAGGCTGGAAGGTGATTTCTTATTTGTGTTTACACCTTATCAAAAAACGGTACCGTAACACCTCTATGTTCAGTTCCTGTGGTCATTACATTGAAATCCAATCAATAAAGGTGTTTATTGGGTCAATTATTTAAGCGGTGACAAAAGTTTAAGGATTGCGGAGCAAAGACAAAGACGACTTCCACCTTTTTTCGCTGAACAAACCGATCTCCGTTCCGTGCGTAAACATCCAAGTGTTCGGTACGAGGTAAAAGCTTATATTGAATGCTCTTGTCCAATGGCGTAAGCCAAATGATTATAATACGTTGCAATTCTGTCCTATTATTATAATATATAAAACTTCTGTGACATGTCCATCAGAGTGTCCTTTAACATCTGTGAATATTTTTTGTCAATCGGATACGAATTATTATGCATTGTTAAGGACTTCCTACCCCAAAACAATCCAAAACTTTAACGGACAATATCTAAAAATATGCAAATTGCATAATAGGTCCAACTGTGGATATTAAAATGACCATAACTTTGGTTCTACTTATGATAGAAACATAATTTTTTCACCATCTTAAACCTTAGTTTCCACTCTACCAAGCTACACAGATAACTCAGTTTTGATTTCCAGACACTTATGCCTGGTTTCGTAGTGGTGGGTCACATATCTCATATATAAAAGTTACTCTTAAAATGATTATATCTTATTTTAACTGAAAATGTGAAAAAAAAATACATGTTAGATTTCTGCAGTGTACTGGTGAATCAATGTTAATTCCGTTTCTACATTCACTACGGAGCCTCTGAATGTCCACAAGGGTCATATCTACTGTAATGACCATGAAAAGATGAAAAACTGCATTTTACACCAATTAATTACATTTCTTAGTACATTTAGTGGTTCAGAAGTTATTAAACATTTTATATCAGTTGACAGTTTTGGTTGTCAGTAGCTGTTTGAGCCTTTATGGGCTCATTAAAAACAGAAAATATTTGTTTAGAAATATATCTAGTGTGAACAGAGCACTAGAGTATAAGGTTCCTATTCTTAATGACTGGATACTTGTCTGTATTTTTCGCACAACTTTATAAGTACAGTATATTTGGACCAAATTGTTCCAAAATCCTGTGGGTATCCTTCCACTGTTGGAAAATACTTCTTGTGCAGTAGTGCTGACAGTACATTTATTTTTTCTGCACTGCATTATAACATACTTTTGCTGTTTCTCTTGGCATAAGCCTCTTGGTCCAACATTATTTTCCATACATGTCATATGCATGAGATTATAAAGAGTCCCAGGAAGTTTTTTTTTTTGTTTTACCTCAAACTGCAAACAAGCATCGTAAATGGTTGTTTGTTTATTTGTTTGTTTGTTTGTTTTTAATCTCACTCAACATTGGTTGGGAGAGATTATTGTAATCAGTGTGTGTGTGTGTGTGTGTGTGTGTGTTTGTGTCCGCGTATAACTCAATGAACACTTAAGATATCACTATGACATTACATGGGTATATACATACATGTATAGCTAATGTGCTTCAGATATTTGAGTAAAGGTCAAAGGTCAAGGTCACAATTAGCTAAAAGGTCAAAATCACATTATTGACTCTAATTCAAGAACGGGTTGTGATAGAAACTTGAGATTGGCACAAAATAGGGATGACATTAGTCATTATCTGAATACTTGTTTATCTCTGCACTTTATGCTTTGTGCTTAATTTACCTATAAATGACACAGCTTTGTTGCAGCATGGAGTGGAAGATAATATTTTTGGTATTAATTTATTATTTTTAGTGTTATTATTTCATGTTTTCATTAATTCATTCATTTATTTATTCTTTTTTATTTTTTTCATCCAGCATTATTTTTTTGTGTACGCCATATGCTTACAGATTACCCAGGAACTCACCAAAAGCCCCCCCCCCCCCCCCCCAAAAAAAAAAAAA
The DNA here is from genome assembly GCA_020466265.1 of Siphamia tubifer. Classification (NCBI taxonomy): domain Eukaryota; kingdom Metazoa; phylum Chordata; class Actinopteri; order Kurtiformes; family Apogonidae; genus Siphamia; species Siphamia tubifer. Next base: position 31,312,173 of record CM035796.1, read on the forward strand.
AAACTGCAAACAAGCATCCTAAATGGCTGTTTTTATCTCTCTGCACTTTATGCTTTGTGCTTAATTTACCTATAAATTGCACAGCTTTGTTGCAGCACGAAGTGGAAGATAATCTGCAGGGACAGGAAGCAGAGAGCAGATCTCACAACACTTGTGGGATCTCTGTTTAACGTAAGGACATCAGACACAGATAATCTCCATGTTGATGTGCCATGTCAAAGATTAGACTCTCAGAGCCTGAGCCTTGTGCCAATGCATAGGAAGGACAGTGATATTTTGAGACAACAGTGTGTGCTTTTGCACTGCTACTGTGGAAGAAAAGACGTGTCAGTTTGCATTACTGTGTGGGGGGGGGGGGGGGCACAGACGGACACACGGACGTTGCAAAAACGCCTTCGAGCGGCTGCTATGTTTAAAAGTAGCTATTGCGGTATATGTGGACTGTGCTATGATGCGTTTTTATATCTGAAGGTATTGTTCCCCATTTGCCTCAGTAAATCAACTTGTCAAGGGGGAGCATGAAGTGCGAGATAATCACCCACTTAAGTCAAACAGCATCTCTATTGAAATTAGATGTTGGCAGTCCAGTTAAAGGGAAGCAAATGATAGGGTTTTTATGTGATGAGAGGATGGCAAAATGGATGATCCTGCAGGTTAGCAATCTAAGGAAGATTCGAAATGTGATTACTATTGTGCCGACGAGATTTAAAGCACCCCCGATATCCTGAAAATGGGTTAAAAAGTGTTTGATTCTCTTTCCAGCAGAGTCCAGCATAAATTAAGCCCCACTTAAGTCATTGACTCCTCCGCTTTCATTTGGAATATCCACACTTAATCCACAATGGTCCCTTCCATCTCGCCCTCTTTCAGATGGTAAAATACTGCTATCTGCTTTTTTGCACTTCAACAATCTTTCTGCATTTAGCTGAGGATGGTATACAAGTCCTCATGGGAGAAAAATGATCCCCTTTTGCCTTGTGGCATTTTCTTCTCTCTTTCTTTCCCTCTGTCTCCTGTCACAGGACAAATGCATCCTTTGAGTTTTTCCATTTTCTTGTCTTTGGATGGAATAAAAGTGACTGGCAGGTGTGTTTTTGTCCTTCTGCGTTGTCACCTGTCTGCATCATGGTGTTGGATGAATCTCACTCTGCTGGTGTTCTGCAACGGCTGCATTAATACTCTTGGTTTGTAGAGGGCAGAGACAAGCAATCAGGAAGGAGGAATTAAAGAGTTAGCACATGTTTCCTTCCTACACTGTGAGCTCTGAGAAGTTGAATTTACTTTTGAAAAAAAATGAGGGAAGTGGTTGCCTTAAAAAATATTAGTAATGTACAATTAAAACTTAAGTAAATTCAACTTAAAATGTGTGAAGTTCTGTGATAGTGAACAGTGTTGTATTCAGAGTAATAGTGAATAGTGTTGTGTTCAGAGTAATTGTGAACAGTGTTGTGTTCAGTGTAATACTCGACAGTGTTGTGTTCAGTGTAATAGTGAACAGTGTTGTGTTCAGAGTAATTGTGAACAGTGTTGTGTTCAGAGTAATAGTGAATAGTGTTGTATTCAGTGTAATACTCGACAGTGTTGTGTTCAGTGTAATAGTGAACAGTGTTGTGTTCAGTGTAATAGTGAACAGTGTTGTGTTCAGAGTAATAGTGAATAGTGTTGTGTTCAGAGTAATTGTGAACAGTGTTGTGTTCAGAGTAATAGTGAATAGTGTTGTATTCAGTGTAATACTCGACAGTGTTGTGTTCAGTGTAATAGTGAACAGTGTTGTGTTCAGAGTAATTGTGAACAGTGTTGTGTTCAGAGTAATAGTGAATAGTGTTGTATTCAGTGTAATACTCGACAGTGTTGTGTTCAGTGTAATAGTGAACAGTGTTGTGTTCAGTGTAATAGTGAACAGTGTTGTGTTCAGAGTAATAGTGAAAAGTGTTGTGTTCAGAGTAATTGTGAACAGTGTTGTGTTCAGAGTAATGTGGGAAGAGTGTTGTGTTCAGCATAATAATGAACAGTGTTGAAATCAGTGTAAAAGTGAACAGTGTTGTATTCAGTGTAATAGTGAACAGTGTTGTGTTCAGAGTAATTGTGAACAGTGTTGTGTTCAGAGTAATAGTGAACAGTGTTGTGTTCAGAGTAATAGTGAACAGTGTTGTGTTCAGAGTAATAGTGAACAGTGTTGTGTTGAGAGTAATGTGGGAAGAGTGTTGTGTTCAGCATAATAATGAACAGTGTTGAAATCAGTGTAAAAGTGAACAGTGTTGTATTCAGAGTAATAGTGAACAGTGTTGTGTTCAGAGTAATAGTGAACAGTGTTGTGTTCAGAGTAATGGTGAACAGTGTTGTGTTCAGAGTAATGTGGGAAGAGTGTTGTGTTCAGCATAATAATGAACAGTGTTGAAATCAGTGTAAAAGTGAACAGTGTTGTATTCAGTGTAATAGTGAACAGTGTTGTGTTCAGTGTAATAGTGAACAGTGTTGTATTCAGTGTAACAGTGAACAGTGTTGTGTTCAGTGTAATTGTGAACAATAATTAACTCCTGTTTATAACACCACACAATTAATGAATACCCACAATGCAATGTGGGTATTGGGTAACAACCTGTTTCCGCTCTACTTCCTGAACTCCTCCCGCAAATGCTTTTCACTTCCTTTCTGGTGGCCTCCGGTTTGTTTTGCTAGTTAACTCTGATATAAACTCAGTGTGAAAAAGGATGGACAACTTCAAGAGGAAAACTGGTCCGAGAACTATGAGTGTTGTAGGTTGTAAAAACGCAAGAAAAAACCTGAACAAATGGTTAGATAGAGTGTTTTAACCGCAAACCTACCAAGAAGAACTAGTGTTTTAATTTTTTTTTACAAACCTGATAGGTCTGACTGAAGGCATTGAATTTAAAGAATCCACCCCAAAATGTTCTTGTGTGTTCCCATCACTTTGTGGATTTCCAGAATTGTTTTTGGGATCCACTAGCTTTACCCACAGCCAAAGAGGCGACGAGTCACCGAGCGGAACACTATCTCCACAAAGACACTTAAACCTCAATCTGATGGTAAATTCGGCAACTTTAGCTATAAAACTGTCAATACTGTTAGTTATAAAGAAGTTATCATACATTATTATTGCTACTGGTGTTTGACTAAAACAGCTGATTATATGTTCACCATATAAGCTAATGTTCATAGACAGTAGAGCTAACATTACACCATTGCTTGTATGTTAACATTGGATAGATATAGTGTTTGTATGACATAACACAACCGACTTTGTTGCTCTGCAGATACTGATACGCCTTGGAGGCTTTCAGATTGTCCATAGCTTTCCCGTCTATTGCGATAGAGTCCACGAAATACGCACAAATCTTGCCGTACATTACGTTGGGCCACGTTATCATATTGTCCTCCCAGGTCTGCACTAAATCTGGGTGGGGGATAATAACTCCATATCCAGACAAAGTACTTTAACTACGTTCCCACGACTTTATAGCTCATGAAAAGCTAGTAATCAAAGTCTGTTTACATTAGCAAACGCTGCACAACTTACTTCCCGTGGAAATTAAATGCGTATCTGGACAGTAATGGCGCCATCCAGGGTTTGTTGTGTAAAACTTGTCAAGTGGCTGGAGTATATACTGTATTTCTTTCTTTCCCATGATGCAATGCAGACCTTAAAAAAAGATTAATCAATGAATTTAAGTGATTAGTTTATATACTTAACAAATTAAAGGTTATACACATGCATTACTGTCAAACTTAATTATTATAAAGTCATATTTTAGAGTTAACAAGGATCTCATATTTTATAGTAATCCAATCATGTGTAAGTTGTAATTTATTTTGTAATTACATATGAAATCCAGGCTAACAGTATCAGAGAGGCACATTAATGTGGAAAGTAGCAGCACAACATCAGCAACTAGACAGTGGTGAGTGTCGCAGCAGCAAAAAAAAAAAAAAGGAAATGACACAGACTGGAAGAAGAAGCTGTTGTGAAAATGACTCACTCTCCTCTCCATCGTTTCTGTCTCTCTTTTGATCTTCTCACACACACTGTTGGCATGACTTGGGGTTTGTGGAATTAGCTGCTTCGTGGGTGGGACAATTTCAATGCACCCTCGCTGCGACTCTGAATGCAGCATGCATTACAGAGAAGGCAGAGGAATTAAAAAAAATAAATAAATAAATTATGGAAAAAAAAAAGCACATTTTAATGTTGGTAAACGTGCCATGTGGGACGGATAAACCCCCCCCCCCCCCAAAAAAAAATTCCAAGCTACAGTCATTTTATAACATACTCCTGGGCTCACCGGGTTCAGCAATCAAATTATTTGTAGCTCTGCTGTCCTCTAGAGGAAAATGAAGCAAGTCACAACTCATCCCTTCTGCACCACACACTAAAGAGCCTCTATGACAGCCCAAGGACATTATAAAGAGGACAATAGGAAAGACAGTAGAAAGGACTTGTGTACTTTAAAGCTTTGTTCCACCAGTCTTTTATCTTTTGTAGATGTTTGAAAGTATTTCAATGATTTCAGACACGTCTTTCATTCTGTCTTTTAAATAAATAAAACAAATCAAGATATGATTTGGTTAGAATTTGTGCAGCATCAGACTCTGGCATATGTTTCGCTCCATCAGAGGATTAATGTTGTCCCTAGATTTTTTTTCACTGTGGGTGTTTGTATATTCTCATCTCATGTCTCACATCTATATTCATTGAAAATAATTCATATTCAAACTATTATATTTATATAATATATTCAATCTATTATGTTTATTCACATGTTATATTTGTTTATATTCATATTCAATTTATTCTGATGGCAAGTTATACAAATATATTATTAAAAGTATTAAAGTTCATTGTTGTATTTATAGTTGCCTCCACTGCTACCATTGCCACATTAACAAGTGGTGCCCAGTGCAACAAAACCTACCCCCACTTGCATACATTGCATCTCAGGCATGTCCAAACTCGTCCACAAAGGGCTGCAGCAGCAGAACACCAGACTGGACTCATTTGTGATCTCAGTCTGTGAATTGGATGGAACACAAACCTGCAGCCACACCGACCCGTTGTGGAATAGTTTAGACATGTTTGTTTAACCTGTTGTGCCTTATCTGTTATTATTGCAAAAACACATTTTTGGTGACTGTGACCTTTGACCTACATTCACCAAAATGTAATGGGATCTATTCTGGACCACCTTGCACCTTTTCTTGAAAATGTATACACACACACACACACAGACTGATCACCACCAAACTGTTATCACTTGTTCTTTGTGTTAGTATCTGAAATCTGAAACATATTTAAAAAAAAAAAAACATATTAAAAAAAAACAAAAAAAAAAAAACCTCCAATAATGTGTCATTATTGGGTTGTTGTTTCCCACAGATCTTTGAAAAGTCTTAAAAGTCATTGAATTCATTATTCTAAAAATAAGGCCTTAATTGGCATAAACATGTCTAAAAAGGTGTAATTCCACTGAAAGCCACTTTTCCATGCTCCTTTTGGAATCTGATGGGTACCATCACATGCTGCCTTTGAAAGTGGTTTGTCACCTCCACTGGCTGCATTCACAGGAACGAGGGACGCAGAAAAAGCTGGTCCATCTGATGTCAGATGGACTTTAGTGTCACCCACGTGGGGTTAAGCCCGTCCCTGGCAGGGAATCTGAAATAGCATTAGCATTAGCATCTACATGAGAAGACGGCGCCACAGTAGCTGCTGCACAAACTGGGAAAAAATGGTGGATCAAACTGGTTCATGTGCTCTCTGTGGAAATAAAGCCACGCTATTTTTTTCCCTGCATGTTTTTAGAACAAACAATGGCACAAAACCTAGCTGGATGTTACTCTGGTAAAGGTAAACACATGCAGAGAGCGAGAGGGGAGGGGGGAGTGTTCCTTCATACGCTAAGCCAATCAAAGACCCCTTGTTACCGCGTCATGGACGTGTATGAGGAAGTACCGGTAAACTCTGTTGTTCAACCTCAAGTCATTTTTCTACCATGAAAAAACAGCTGGAAACAAAACAATCTGGACTTTATTTTTAAATAGAACTAACACACAATATACTATTCAATAATAATGGAGAACACAGTAATATTAATGAAATGACCATGGAATGACAGCTTTAAGTTGAATTTTCAAAAGTCTTTCAAATTTGGACACAGTAATATTTATGTTAGTTTGAAATAAAAAGTATTAGGTAACATTTCGGCTGTCTATATTACAAAAATAATATGGGGTGAGTAGAAAATGAGGGAACACCATTCTGTGGGTGTAGTATTCATTTAACTATACTTAGTTTTTTGCAAGTGTGTGTTTATATGATGTGTGTTTTATCTATTAAAAATGTCAAAGTTATGCTCCTTAGTGCAAATGGTTCATGAATGTAGCAGCAGCTGGACCAAAAAAGCATGTTCTATTTAAAATAAACAGTTGGGTAAAACTGCCCCCAGGTCATTTTCAATTTTGGTTCCAAACAGCATAAAAAAAAAAAAAAATCTTGAATTTAACTTGTCCTGAGCTGTAGGAACCCTATTCTAATTCATGTTTTGTTGTTTTTTTTTCTGTCCATAATGTCTTAACTATCACTAATTTCAAATAAATAGAACAACACACATCAAGACATGATCTGCTAGAATTTGTGCAGCATCAGTCTTCACTCCATCAGAGGTTTAAAGTTGTCTTTGGACTGTTTATGCTCCAGTCGTTTGTATTTTCTCATGTCTGATCGCCAGGGCCTTATCATGTCTGTTTTTACCTGTGCAGAAAAAAAAAAAAAAAAAAAAAAAACAGCATGGACTGACCTTTAGCTGAGCTCTTTTATGACAGAACCAGTTGGAGCCATTTGCTGTGCATTTTCACAGACACAGTTAATGCTGTATATGCTGTCTATGCAAGCTGTTATGTAAATTTAAGATGCCTTCAACTCAGTGCACAGATTTAAATAAATATAATTCATTCACAGCATTTTGACCTTGATGATAATGCAACATCCAGCACTAGAGTATAAGAAGCCATTTAAATGCAGGAGGGAAAAACAGCTGACGTCCATAGTTCATTTACATCCCTAGAATCTGTGAATTATTTGCTAGAACCATAAGTTAAATATCTGTTTTTGTGATAATATACATTAATTAATAATGTTTTTTTTCCGCATGATTAATTCCTTAATGCCTACTGTTGCAAATATGCAACATACAAAAAAAACAATCGATATATTATATGTGCTATCGTTAAATTAATTATCTCCACTGAATATAATATTTACTTCTTTTAGGGATGTCAAATGATTAAATTTTTTTATCACAGGGTTAATCACAGGGTTGCATTGGATTGATTGTGATTGAACATGACGAATACACTTCAAGTCAGTCGACTGTTTTGTCTTATTTTTTTCTTTGTTGTTATTCTACTCAAATTTCACAGAAAATATTAAAAAATACACAAAGAAATAAAATACATGTGGAGAAAAAATATACAAAATGTGCTAAAATCCATTATAATTTTCAGAAAAAAACCCTAACAGAAAAAAATTTATAAAAATCCGAAGCATATTTTTAAAAAAATCTATCATAAAATAAATAAAACAGAAAAAAACACTAAAATGTGATTAAAATATCCCAAATATATGCAAAAATATCTTTTTTTTTTTTAATCAGATTACATTTGGTGATGGATTAATCTGTTATTTTTTATATGCTTATATTTATGTCATATATACTATATTATTATTATTATTATTATTATTATTATTATTATTATTATTATTATTATTATTATTATTATTATTATTATTATTATTATTATTATTATTATTATTATTATTATTATTATTATTATTATTTATTATTAACTTATTCAGGCATTAATGGGTTCAACATGCATGGCAATAAAAGTACAATTTAGTGATTAGTGTCTTGAGAAGAAATGTGTGGTATATTTTTAGCGTTTCAGATTCCAGAAACACCACTTAAAGTGCAACCATCACAGCGTAAAATGGTCTGATTATTGACGGGCTAATTGATGTGGAAAGTTGAAATGTAGGTGGAAAATATCATCCTCTCGCTTTAGCTTTTAACTCAGCTAGTGGCATGTTCATCAGAATACAGTACAGGACAGTAAATCTACATAATGCTTTACACTAAATATATCATGTACTTTGAATGCGTCTCATGGGAAACATTCCTACTACACTCATACAATAGCTCTTTAGCCTGATGAAACTGTTTCTGCTGACAAATGTGCTTTTCATGCTGCTTTCATTAGAAGACATCAGGGTTGGAAATTTGCATTTATGTGCCTATAATGAGACGTGACATGGATCTGACTTGACGTTTGGTGTGGATAATGAATATTGATGGATGGGAAAATCAAATGCAAATTAATAAGTCAAGGCATTTCTTTTAGAACAAGATACCATAAAGGTAATTGTCACAGCTAGGGATTATTTTGATCATGGATACGGAAACAGGTTTATTTTGCGTTTACTATTCACTGAGTTGATTTATTTTAAGTCGAATTCTACTCAGCTCTCTGCACACAAAGACAATGTATTTAATGGAATCCAGCCCCAAGAGAGAGTATGTTTTTTTGTTTGTTTTTTTTCCCCATAGGCCTATATGTCACACTTCTACGATGTGAAGCGGGTATGACTAGGGACGGGTGTCCATCTGTCCAGCTTTAAGTCTGGTTTTTAAGACTCCTGTTCGTCTTCTTTATTGGATTGCACCTGAATAAACACAAATTGCTTAAAGGTGTCATTCCGCTGAAAACCACTTTTCCACGCTCCTTTTGGAATCTGATGGGACTTACCAACACATGCTACCTTTAACAGTGGTTTGTCACCTCCTCTGGCTGCATACTGCATTCACAGAAAACAACAACGGGAACGAGGGACCCAGAAAAAGCCGGTCTAGTGTGATGACAGATGGATTTTAACATCACCCACGTGGGGTTAAGCTCGTCCCCGGCAGCAAATCTGAAGTAGCATTAGCATTAGCATCTACAAGAGAAGACGGCGCTACAGTAGCTGCTGCACAAACTGGAAAAAAATGGCGGATCAAATTGGTTCATGTGCTCTCTGTGGAAATAAAACCTCTTTTTTTTTCCCTTCACGTTTTCAGAACAAACAACGGCACAAAACCTAGCGTTAACACATAATAATACCTACACACAATTGACTATGTATTAACCATTTATTATCCATTTATAAATGGGTTGTTCATTACGTATTGACCTTTTGTTACCTATTTGTTAATGTCTTGTAAAGGTTCATACTAGTGTAAATGTAAAAATGGTTTATTTTGTATATCTGCTTTACAGGTAAACAAACAAACAGTTGTAAACATTGCACCTGTTGGTTAAAAATAATCAATTTTTACATTTACACTAGTATGAACCTTTACAAGACATTAACAAATAGGTAACAAATGGTTAATACACAATGACCAACCCTCCGCCCAAAAGCAAGCACCGAACCTGGGGTGACGGAGCCTTTTCTGTAGCCGCCCCAAACCTCTGGAACCCCCCCCCACCCACCCACCCCACCATCCATCACTGTTCCGACCTCAATACTTTTAAATCCCTTTTAAAAAGACATTTATTCAAGATTGCTTATGATGTTTGATTACTTTTTAATCTGTCTACTTTAACTTGTGATTGCTCTGTTTTCTCTTGTTTGTTTTTATTGTTGTTGGACTTTTATTGTTGTTTTTAATGTATGTAAAGTGTCTTTGAGTGCCATGAAAAGCGCTATACAAATAAAATGTATTTATTTTTATTTAATTTATTTATATTAATTTTTTATTATAATGAATGACCCATTTATAAATGGGTAATAAATGGTTAATACATAGTCAATTGTATGTAGGTATTATAAAGTGTTACCAACCTAGCTGGATGCTAAGTAGGTACATACACAGCGAGAGGTGAGGGGGGAGTGTTCCTTCACGCATTCTGAGCCAATCAGAGACGTCGCATTATTGCGTCATGGGAGGCACCGGTAAACTCTATTGTTCAATCTCAAGTCATTTTTCTATCGTGAAAAACCAGCTGGAAACAAAGCAATCTGGGATTTTTTTTTAATTTAATTTAATTTTTTTTTAAATAAAACCAACACACAGTGTATTCAATAACAATGAAGAGCACAGTAATATTAATGAAATAACCATGGAATGACAGCTTTAAGTCTCATGTTTTCCCTCATTGGATTGCACCTGAATAAACATAAATGACAAATGACTTTTTATGGGACACCCTGTAAAATACATATTTTTTTTATTTTACTTTGTAGCACAAGATTTTTATTTATATGTACTTACATTGATCTTAGTAAAAAAAAAAAAAAAAAAAAAAAAAAAATCTCAGTTCTTTTTCCAGCACTGATCATAGCACGTAGTTGCTAATTATTGTCATCCTTTTTCTTATATAGAGTCCTCTGTGCTCTGGTTTTGTCTTTATCCATGGTGTACAAAGCACTTTTATAAATGACTAGAGGAAACATAATCCTTTCAAGGCATGTTCTGATGAAATTTTCTACAAATATTCACTCTTTCAGGGAATACTTTTAGCATTGTTGCAGCAACTCATCCACGTCAAACCAACTCGTTTTCACCAGTGGCTCATGTCGGCGGCAAATCAGCTGTAGAAACTAACTCAGCCTCACTGTCCTCATTTTGTATGTTAAAACATTGCAAATTATGTCCTGTTCAAAAAAAAAAAAAAAAAAAAAAAACCTTGGAAAGCTGACATTTAGAGCAGAAGTACAAAGTCGTTGCCATAGAAACCATTGCTGCAGCTTGTCTGGGTCTACTGGTGTGTACTGACGCTTTGCAAACTCCACTTTTTCTTGTTGTTAATCTCTAGTTTGAAATGAGCTTTATAGAAATTACCTTGGTCAAATCAAATATGGGGACACACCAAGAATGAAATTGTAGGTTATTTATGTCAAAAGTCTCTACTGTGTTTGAGTGAGCATATAACATTGGTCTAGAAAATTGTATTTTAATTTTTAATCAATGTGAAACACTTTGGGCTACATTTTTTTTATGAAAGGTGCTATATAAATACATTTTATTAATATATTATTACAAATGTTTTTAGAAAGTATCTGTTTCAGACATTAAATGTACTTAATCTTATGAAGCAAGAGGGAAACATAACTTCAAAATGATTAAAATCCGTTCAGGAACAGATTTTGCATTTCATTTTGTGGGGTGAGACTGTCGAACAGTATGGGTGAGGAACTAAAACAATGTCCAAACATAAATGCATTTTAAAACGAAATATAAAGAATATGTTTTCATGGGATACAGGGATGAAATGTGTATTTATTTGCATCTACTGGTCCTTTTCTGACCAGTATGTTCATTATCATTATTTGAATATACATACATATGTATTATTATTAATATTATTCAACTGTTTTGTAGTAACTTGGAGAAGTGAATGTTCAAAAACTAGTACAGGAGAAGGGGTGAGATGAGATAAGTTTTGACTTTTTCTCATATTATTGTTTTTATTTTGTGTCTTTTTTTGTATTTGTTGTTTTTTTTTTGGTTCAAATTTCACTACGTGTGTTAGTGATAAACAAAACTCAAGTCTTAAATGCTGGTTGGATCACGTTTCCATGATAAGTTATGAGTCAAAATGTGACATTTTTTGGGTTAACAAGAGAATAGGTTTTAGTCCAAAGGAATATTGGTCTCAGATCTACTTCAAAACACTGTCTGTACATTATGATCCATTCACTTTACAGGTTCTTTCTAGTGGAATATTTACTAATACATTGTATACATGTACATAAACCACCATATATGTGGAATAACACACCATCATATATATTATAAACATTAGATTATCAGCACTTTTGTTTAATGCAATGTCTGAAGCAGATACTTTATATACAAAAATATATATTAAAAACATGAACTAATCAGCACATTTGTTTTGTGATTTATCTTATTAAAGTATATAAGATTTAGCACATTTAATGTCTGAAGCAGATATTTTCTAAAAAAAACAAAAAACAAAAAAAAAGTAATTGTAGAGCTGCGTTATCAGTATAAAGCAATATGAAAAAATGTATTCCCTTGGATATTTTTTGTAATATAAAAATTACCATTATCATATTTAACATAAATACATAAACATACATAAATAAATTTTTGAAGATTAAAAAAATTTATAAATTAAAAAAAAAACTAATACAGTTAACAAAAATAACATCAACCTACAAATAAGTATAAATAATCAAACAAAAACTACTGAAAAAAAAAACAAGTTCAGTAACACGTTTAACAAAAACTACTAAATGAAGTTGCAAGATACTAACAATGAATTACACTTGACATTTTTGTGATATGTTTCCTTTAGTTGGAGTTCAATTATGACTTAAATAGAGACAATCATAGAACACTATTCTCATATGATATATGATAGTAGTTTTTATTATTACCTGTATTATATTTATTTTGAGCATATTTCAATTTTCAGTTCCAATGCTACTGTTTTATACATATTAAATAAATAAATCTTTAAAATAAAATGTGATAGTGTGATATAAAACATACCGAATTTTCCTCTCTTGGTCATTTCTATAGCATGGAGTGTTTCCCTGAGCCTCTATAACTACTTATTTATGCTCAACCACATTTCATTACCTTGCTCCTGTGATGAACATTTTAGAGTTTGCATGCTAGTGCTCACAGATCAAGTGGAATCAAGTGGAATTTCTTCCATATAATCCACTTGTCATCACTGACTTGCAGCTCTTGACCATTGAGCTCAGCTATATTCCCATGGGCAGGGGTCAGCGAAATACCTGATAGGTTGGAAGAGATCAAGTCTTCTCGAGCACTGTACATTTTACGCTAATGTTATAAATCGTAAGAGGGCCTCTGCAGTATTTTTTTTTTTTTTTTTTTTTTTTACCAACAGGCTGCATAGTTTTGCTGAAAGCATCACTTCAGTTTGTCTCTTAGGTCCTGCTTCAGTTTAACTTTGGCCTCTGAGATTGAGTTTTAGCTTAAAACACCTCCTTTACAATTCCATAACTTTGCAGCTTTAAACAATATATATATATATATATATATATATATGTATATTTAGAATTACTACAGAGACCCTTGTGGCCTTTACAGACATTGCTGTTGCTGCTGCTGCTGCTGCTGCTGCTGCTTATCGCCTCTGTGACAAAGACTCTCCTCTGGCTCTGGTGTAGTTTCGGTAGCTTAGCAACAGCCTCAGCAAGTGGCGAGCAACTCCAGGATGGAGGAAGGAGGGTTAATGGACCAGCATGAGCCTCTTGCTCCCACGTGCCTCTTATTGATATAGCCTCCCTAATTTGACACAGTTTAATTGTGCAGTTGTGTTTTAATGACACATGCATCATTCTGTCAGTGCGCTAATACAAATATGAGCGTGGCCTTTTGGTACCGCAGATAGTTTATTCGTGGGGAAGTAGAGCTTTTGTTTAAATTCCAAAAGAGAAAAGTTGACTTTTCATATCGCTCAGGTTCAACCTGTCATTTCCCTGTGGATTATTTAAATGGAGATATCTTTGTCACTGCTGTTGAAGTGCTCACGTCAGCAGGGAGACTGGATATTCATAGTGTTAACCAACATTTACTTCAGTAGCCACTGGCTGATGCATAGCTGATCGATCTATTATGATCTATATACGTTGATTCAAAATATCCCAATGTATTATTACTGTAGCTATATACATTTTGTATGTATTCGTCTATTTAAGTGCTGCTGTATGATTGTGTTTTGTGTAGAGCCGTGATTGTACTTTGAATTTTCCTGTTGGGATTAATACAGTCAGTCAGTCTGTCTGTCTGTCTGTCACAGAAAAATGGTTCAAATTGTGCTTAATTTTCTATACACAATTCAAGTTTTTTCCATTTTTCCCCCATAATATTTTGCAGGGATCTGTGAAACAGCCAGAGCTGCAAAAGATGAACCGTGTTATTGCAAGGAACCAGTGTACTTTTAGAAAGCTTTACTCCCAACACTGATCACAAACTATTTACTGGTTGTTGTATCTGAGATAATATGTAATTATTATTATGTTACAAGTCATTTTTGTGTCTAGTCTCATGAACAACTAAAATAAGCAGTTTTGTTCTGGTTTGCCCAGAGTAAAAAAAAAACAAAACAACTTTTATGACCTGTACCAAAGCAAAACAATCATCACCATTTCATCACTATGGAAACGGTACAAGGTTCCTGAATACTATTTAACTGACTTCTTTGTAAAACACGATATAGAAATTAAAATTCAAGGAAGCCAAAAAATAATATATGTAAAAAAATAAAGTTGAAAAGGAGTGACAAGAAGCATAGCCTGCCTATATATATATATATATATATATATATATATATATATATATATATATATATATATATATATATATATATATATATATATATATATTGTAAGTGTCATTGACATGGCTTTGGTATAGAGAGGGTTAAATGTTTGTTTGAATGTTTTGTTAAAAGGATGCACTGTGTGTTATCTGTGGGAATGTTTGATTATTAATATATATATTTTTTCTTTTGTTTTTGTAAGTCTCGGTTTTGCTGTTAATGTCACGAGACTTTGGGGAGTACGAGAGGCGGGAGCTGCCATTTTTTCTTTTGTCCATACATAGTGAAAGCATACATAACAGCATCTGTATCGAGAAGCTAAGAGCATATAAATATGTGGAACCGAGAGACTGCTTTGGCCTTGGATCTCCGAAGTGACAGGTGGTCATGAGGTATATAGTCTTGTCATCAATACTGTATGTTTTTTTATGTTTTTCTTTTGATTCATTGTGATCTCTGAATGTGCTTATCTTATGAGTCACACCAAAGACAATCAATATGGAAATGGTCCAAGTTTCCTGAACGCTATTAACTGACGTCTTTGCACAATGAAGTGAATTCAAGGAAGCAAAAAATAATACATGTAAAACAATGAATTTGAAAAGGAGTATATATATATATATATATATATATATATATATATATATATATATATATATATATATATATAGCTAGCTATAACAGAAAATTGTTTCAATTATACTTAATTTTCTTTCCACAGTTCATGTTTTTCACTGTACTTTTAGAAAGCTTTACTCCCAACACTGATCACAGACTATTTACTGGTTGTTGTATCTGAGATAATGACATGTAATTATTATGTTACAACTCATTTCTCCGTGTAGTCTCATGAACAGCTAAAATAAGCAATTTTCTGCATGTAGAGGTAGTGGTTTGCCCCAGGGTAAAAAAAAAAAAAAAAAGCAAAAACTCATCTTATGAGCCGTACCGAAGCAAAACAATCATCCTCCACCACAGAAGCCCCGAGTCAACTCTCAGCAGTGCTACTGTGCATCCTGCATGGCTCCACTCCTCAGCACTTTCCGGCAATTTACTGTTTTTGCAGGCAGGGCGCTGGTGAGAGACTTTGTTCTGATGGGTGCATTCAGAGCTGCAGCCGTTTTGGGGTGGGGGTGGGGGTGGGGGTGATACTCAGTGGGCAGGCATGTGCAACACACAGAGGAAAATCACTGTGTGTATGTAACACATTCTGGGTGGCAAGAATTGAACAGCAGCTGGAGACGGCCCATAATGCCCTGTACCAGCACCAAGCTAACAGTGGGTGTGACAGCAATAGATGATGGGGTTCACAGCAGGAGTCAGGATCATACTGGCAAGAAAATTGGGTGACCAGGCATACATTTAAAGGAAACTTCCAGCACAAAAGTGTAGTTTGCCATTTTAGTCAACTGCACAGGTGGTCAAAGTACTCACATTCTGTACTTAAGTAGAAGTACAGCTACATATGTGAAAAGATACTCTGGTAAAAGTGATTGAACTCCTTTATTTAAGTAAAAGTAAAAAAGTACAACTTCTCAATTGTAATGAGGTAAAAAGTAAAACTGCATTTTATTCACTATGGATGAAATGATACTTATTTAAGCAGAAAAAACAAGAAAAATGTCAAAAATATTCCAAAGTAAGTCCTTTAAAAGGGAGTTACTGTGTTAATGATGTGTTTTATTTACTGGGTCATGGTACTCAGTTTAGTGGGTATGGATAGAAAATTTTGGAAAAATTCAAAAGTCATAAATAGGAGATTAAAACAAGTATAATTATGAGGGGAAAAAATCTAAATGGTGAGATAAAAAGCCAAATTATTACATTAAAAAAACCTAAATTATGAGATAAATTATCAACTTTATGAGGAAAAAAAAGCATAAAAAGTTATAATTATGAGATAAAAAGTCAAAAATTTTATATAGTTAGTCACAATTTCTGATCATACTGTCACATTTGTCTAGTTTGAAAAAGTACTGAGTATATTCTGAGAATGTAAAGAGAATAAAGAATATTTATAGAGAAATGTAGGGAGTAAAAGTTAAAAGTTGCCAGAAAAATAAAAACTCAACTAAAGTACAGATACCTAAAAACTGTACTTAAGTACAGTAAAGGAAGTACTTTTACTTAGTTACTTCCACCTCTGGTCAAGTGTAGTTCATTGTTAGTATCTTGTAACTTCATTTTGTATTTATCCATGTAGTTTTTGTTACATGTGTACATGTTACATTTATTTACCAGGTTTTGTTTGTTTGTTTGTTTGATTATTTATTTCTATTTAATACTTATTTGTTGGTATTTTCTACTGTTTTTGATGATATTTTTGTGAACTGTATTTGTTTTTTTTGTTTTTTTTTTTATTCAGTTTTATCCTCAAGAATGTATTTATTTATGTATGTCTGTATATGTATTTATGTTAAACACGGAGAATATATTACAAAAAAGATCCAAGAGAATTCATTTTTCATAAAGCTTTATAATGATAGCACTGCTCTGCTTCTTTTTTTTTAGATAGTATCTGCTTGAGGCATTGAATGTACTTTTTTTTTTAAATGTAGGAACATAGATAGATAGATGATAGATGATAGATAGATAGATCGATAGCTAGATCGATGGATGGATAGATAAACTCTATATTTTCTGGATGCAGAGTTAGATTTTGGGGTTGTTTTCTGTCCATGTTTTTCTTTTTGTCAGCAGGATTTTCACAAAATTGACTCTGGTTTAATTCAAAAATTTAGAAAAGGGTCAAACATTAGAACCCTTTTAGTTTGTTGTTAATTTAGCAGGAACAGGAAACCAGAATTAATATGCAATAGACAGCTGAAAATAAGTATACATTAGAATTGTTTCATTATATTTATCATCATTCTTTAAAGCGCTCTCATTAATCAGCAGGACCCCGTGCTGTGTGTTTTATAATATAGTTTTATAAGCCAGTAGTTAGTTCAGAAAAAAAAAACAAAAAAAAAAACATTGATTAATCATTTCATATCCAACTGTTAATGCATGTGTATTTCTCTAAAGGAATGCTGATGTTCTACACTTGTCTAACCATTTATTGATATCTTTTCTGGTGCAGTCTTTGTGCTTCAGGAAGCTGTTTATCTCACAGAGGCTCATAGTGATTTTGCAGCCAGCCTTAGGATTCAGCAGTATGTTATTATTTCCTAACACAAAAAAAAAACCGTATAAGATAAAAAAAAAAAAAAAAAAAAAAACATGGAATATGCTGTATCTGCTGAACTAATTTAAACACAACCTTTTCTTATCAGGTTATGAGGTTTATATAGTGACCCCCCCCCCCCCCTCCCCCTCCCCATACTGTAACTAAGTTGTGATTCATTAGACGTATTGACGACGTGTTGTGCAATTACATCGAGCCTCAGTGCCTTCTCTTGACACAGCACAAATATGGTCACTGAGTCAGAGCGCAGCCTTCGATTCCTGTTTGCACAACTCCGAGGAAAGCAGCAAATTATTCAGTAAATCTTGAGTGTGTTGATAAGCGGCGAGATTAATGGAAAGCGAGAGTGCACTCTGTTAGCCGAGTGCAAATATGGGCAGAAATGCACGTCAGTAAGTGCATAAAAGCAATGCAAGAATAAGCACATAAGACATAAATCCATTTAAGAATATAAAGCAATTGTGACAAAAAACAGAAAGATATGAGAGTTATGGCCTAGTACCTTTTAATATAAGAAAGTAAAATTCAACACTGTGGAACTGTAAATCCAAAAGTTACATTTATTTACTCTTTCTGGCAACACCTTCGATAAGACTGAACAGAAGTGGATGCTAAGCACATTATCTCTTATTCATTTGTATCGTGTTTCGCCTGGTGGTCTGGATCGCATTCTTCCTTCAAGTTTCTTTACTTTCTCAACCGCATCAGTCATATTATTCTCTTTTTTTTCTGCATTTGAAAAATCCCATCAACCTCTTCAGGGTATCGTTGTCTGCTTTAAAGACATGAGAGTGTAGGGGAAAGAGGCTAAAAGCATGAAAAGCCAGACGCATTAGCATCAGTAACTGGGAATTCCTGCAGAAACCATCGTCTTTTCTGTTGGAGAGATACAGGATATTATGCATTTATAACAGAGGTGTAAAGTAATTAAGTAGAAGTACTTCATTAATGTACTTAAGTAGTTTTTTTTTAGGTATCTGTACTTTAGTTGAGTATTTATTTTTCTGGAAACTTTTTACTTTTACTACCTACATTTTTGTATAAATATCTGTACTTTATACTCTTTACATTCTCAGAATAACAAAAATAAGTACATACCCATTTTTGTACAAATAAAGTACAAAAATCAGTCACTTTGGAGAGAAAATCAGTTGAGGAAAGATATATATATATATATATATATATATATATATATATATATATATAGTCATATGACTATTATTTCATAATTTAGACTTTTTATCTGATAATTTTAAATTTTTATCTCAATTGTGACTTTTCTTCGCCCATTTTTCTTACATTTCCTGCCCATATCCACTAATGGATCAAACACATTATCTACACAGTAAGTCACTTTTAAAGGCTTTATTTTAGGTATTTTTGAAACTTTTCCGATTTTATTTTCTGAAGTATTATTGCGTTCATGACACACACAAAAAAAAAGCAGTTTTACTTTTTACTTTTGTACTTTATTACAATTGAGAAGTTGTACTTTTTTACTTTTACTTAAGTAGAAGAGTTGAATCAGTACTTCTACTTTTACCAGAGTATGTTTTCACACTAGTAGCTGTACTTCTACTTAAGTACAGAATGTGAGTACTTTGAACACCTCTGATTTATAGATGTAGTTGTAAGCAGTTTATTCCAAATGTGGGGTCTTATTACAAATAAAGTTGTTTATAGGTTGTACAATTTGATTAGTACACTGCAAAAATCTAAATGCTGCCAAGTCTTTTTGGGTGCATTTTTGTTATTTCTACTTAAAATATCTCATCACATATAAGTTTAATACTTATTTACAAACCCAGATGATGTTGAGTGTGTCCAGGTGTAAACATAAGGGGAGTAAGAAAAATGTTCTATTAGGCGATGAAGCAATTTATTGGAAAAAAGAAAAAAGAAATGAAAAGGGCTCACATCCCATACACATGTAAATGAAACAATTTCACCAAATAACATAAAAGGCAAAGTAAGTAGTCAGTAAGACAAAAAAGTAAAACACACTAGGGAGCCTCACACAGCAAAAGAAACAATGTGAGCATGTGAGTCATAACCCAAAAATGTATGGAAAGATTTGGCTGAAGCTTTCATGAAATGTTGATACTGAAACAAGGAACAAGTGATAAACGTTTGGTGGTGATCAGTGGGGAGGGGACATGCAAGGCTGAGGGTGGGGGACTGATTCTAGTTTACCGCTGTTATGCATTTCCTAAGGGATACATGTTTACCCAGAAAACATTCAATAATGCTTATTTATCCAAAAGACGTTAGAAACCAAAAAAAAAAATAGAATAGAATAAAAGTACTTTATTGATCCCACAATTGGGAAACTGATTAATATTGCTTAAAATCATAACATTGTTAATATTTAATTAGTAATTGCATTGCCAACTAGAGTATCAATATTTAGTGCAATGGTGTTAACGGGTCTAATTAACCAATTAGTCAATTAGCCCTTGTGCGGTCCTCTGGGTCAAAGTGACCCAGTGGCCACAAATGTGCTTTTTCATACGTATGATGCTATTGCTTACTATATTTGCTATTCTGAAAACAGTAAGACATCCTCGGGGGTGCTGTGATGAGTCAATCTGGACTTGGGAATGTGGGTCATAGGTCATAATTTACTCATTTTTCATACGAAAACAAATTTTTACCTGTTTCTTAATATTTCACCACAGTATTACTTTTGAAAGACCAACATATAGAATGTCAACATGATATGTCTCACAAATAAAATAGTCTGACATTTCCTCACACCACTTTACCTCCAGTTTGACTGCTGGGTTAAATTGACCTGAACAGTATCTACGTGATATAAACATGAAGAGGTTGATCACAAAAATGTGAGACGAACCATTTTCATATTATTTGTTGATTACACTCATTAAGGCTGTTAGGTGCGGTGCACTATTTTCCTTAGTCATTTCCTTTTTGTCTATTTTTGAATGAACATTTGCGCATATATTTTCTTTAGTAAATTGCATTTTTTCTGAATCGATAATTGGTTGTCTATTGTATTCGATCTAATTTTTAGGTTTAAACTTAATTAGTTTGCCGCCACTCACCCTATTTATACAAGCACCGGTAGGAGCGGTTTTCTTTTTGGGGTCTTCTCTTTCTTTCTGACGGTCTCCTCCTCAGGTCTCAGCGTTCCGTGGGAGTGCGCACGTCGAGGCGTATCTGCTCCACTCCACGCGGGATCCTCCATTTCTTTGTTAGCCTTTTTGTTAGCCTGTTCCTTTTGTTTGGCCAGGTAGATCAGGACGTCCTGTTTTCGCTTTTCTTTCGTTAGGACTTATTTTGGTGGTTTATTTCTTTGATAGGGTAGCGGTGCGCTGGCAGCTCCTACGGCCCTGTACTGGGTCGGCCTGTTTAGCACACCGTCTTTATGTTTATTTAGCCGGTCCACTCTGGTCTTTTTCCTTTATTATTGTGGGCACTGGGTTTAAAGGGGTTGAACTGGGGGAACCTAAACAGCTCGTTTCAACCAGGACACTGAAGAACAGCGAAGATCCTCCAGTAGAATGGTTAAATAAATAAAATGTGTAAATCGAATTATACCCTTTGACTCTGGTGTCCTTTCTAAAATATGTTTCACCTTTCGGGTCGTAACAAAGGCTAATGGGAAAAAAAGTTTCATACTGAAAAAACATCCTTTTAACTATTTTCCCTGGATGTTCAAAGTTTAAAAAGGGGTCAATTTGACCTGTAACGTAACAGAGAAAAGTTCTTTATTTATTATATCACTGGTTTCCACTGGGACAGCCATCTTCAAGCAAAGTAGGTAATCTTGAAATCAGGTATAAATAAAACATATTTCATTAAGCTTCTAAAGTACCGTTAAAGCTCCTGGTCCATTTACAGCGGCGCTTCATTTCACGCTCATATGCGTCCATCTACCTAAATGGAGCTGTGTTGATATACAACGTTCCCCTGAAGTGGACAGCGCAGATTACAACCCTACAAATGAAGATGAGAAGATGTGAAACTACTTGTAAAATCCTTATTCAATATGAGGGAAATCCATAAATATTAGGTTTGGTGGATGCAGAGGCAAACATCATTAATCAGTGAGTGTCAAAGCACTTGTAGTGATGCTGATCAGCTTCATGTTTTTCATTTGTGGTTTATCATCATTTAACTCAAACATCCAAAAACATCTGATATAAACTGGGTAACCCCTTCTGATCTGCTCATCTGTTAATATTGGTAAATAATTAGGGTAAAATGCAGTTTGTGATTTTTTTCGTGGTGATCAGATATGATCATTTGAACATTGAGAGGCTCCCTAGTTACCATGGAAACACAGTCATTTTCTGCAACATTGATTCATCAGTAAAACCCATGGAATTGGATCAATGATCGCGGATGGACACATTTGTTTAATGATTGAATTTTTTTTTTTTTTTTGGGGGGGGGTATATTTTTACAACATAAAACCTACATTAAAACCATTCACCATACACTTTTTTTAGTCACCTCACATAAAATCAGATTTGCGTCACAACAGCAACCAAAGGTTCCAAAATGTGTTCTAGAAACTTCTAAAACAACTAAATCTTATCAACATCTTGAAATAAATAGTGTCAAATGTCAAATTCGTCGTCATCAGATATGATCATTTGGACATTGAGAGGCTCCCTAGTTACCATGGAAACACCGTTATTTTCTGCAGCATTGATTCACCAGTAAAACCCATGGAATTGGATCAATGATCGTGGATGGACACATTTGTTTGATGATCATTCAGTCATAGATTATGGTTTAAAAGTCGTTTTTTTCTTCACTTTTTTTCCTGTTTCTGATATAATAACCCTCAACTTGATCAGTAAGTTTTTATGAACATCAATGGTGGGAAAAAAAGTTTCTATACAACCCATAATATAGCTTTAAAACTCACTGAAATCTGCTGAGTATTGTTCCCTTCTGCACATGCTCAGTTCTGTCCAGGTGAAAAAAAAAACATCCACAACATTTAAGTGTTTCTCTAATATATTTTTTTGATATTCTGTATTTTTATCCAATGCCATTGTATGCTTAATTCTCTTTCTGTTCCTATTCCTGAGCATTGCAATACCAAAATGTCCCCTATTGTGGGAAAAATAAATGATATCTTATCTTATAACATGTGTGATAAGATTTTATTTGAAACTTTATTCCAAAGATGCTTCACACAAGCACATGTTTTGTGCTCATATAATAAAACATAAAATATAGTTTTAAAAAATGAAGAAGGAAAAGGAGTGGGGGAAAAAAAAAACTTGAAAAAAGGTGAAACTATCAATAATTATTTTTTTTATTTTCAGACACAAACTGAAACAAAAAAATGGACGAACATACCTGGTTTTCAATGAAAGGAAGGAAGAAATGAAAAGAAGGAAGGAAGAAATGAAAGGAAGGAAGGAAGAAATTAAATGAAAGGAAGGAAGGAAGGAAGAAATGAAAAGAAGGAAGGAAGGAAGGAAGAAAGGAAGGAAGAAATGAAAGGAAGGAAGGAAGAATGAAAGGAAGGAAGGAAGAAATGAAAAGAAGGAAGGAAGGAAAAAATTAAATGAAAGGAAGGAAGAAATGAAAGGAAGGAAGGAAGAAATGAAAGGAAGGAAGGAAGAATGAAAGGAAGGAAGGAAGAAATGAAAAGAAGGAAGGAAGGAAGAAATGAAATGAAAGGAAGGAAGAAATGAAATGGAAGGAAGGAAGGAAGGAAGGAAGGAAGGAAGGAAGGAAGGAAGGAAGGAAGAAATGAAGGAAGAAATGAAAGGAAGGAAGGAAGAAATGAAAGGAAGGAAGGAAGAATGAAAGGAAGGAAGGAAGAAATGAAAAGAAGGAAGGAAGGAAGAAATGAAGGAAGAAATGAAAGGAAGGAAGGAAGAATGAAAGGAAGGAAGGAAGAAATGAAATGAAAGGAAGGAAGAAAGGAAGGAAGAAATTAAAGGAAGGAAGAAATTAAAGGAAGGAAGAAATGAAAGGAAGGAAGAATGAAAGGAAGGAAGGAAGAAATGAAAGGAAAGAAGGAAGGAAGACATGAAGGAAGAAATTAAAGGGAGGAAGGAAGAAAAATCACTTCTAAAGATTAAATATCAAGGGAAAAAAATAATTTGGGAACTGCTCCACAAGTCTATATGGATTAAAGTAGTAGATTGACAATTGGATGTATTTTATAGACAGTTGATGATAATAATTTCATACAAATTAATGAATAGAAGTGCAAACAGGAAAGCTGTAGAAGCAGAACTTGAACATTAAACCTTCCTTAAGTCACTTTTTAGCAAGTTAACAGGAAGAGAAAAGTCCTTTTTGAATGTTTGCGTTGCCATAAACTAAACCACTGAGGATCTGTTCTGATTCTGTGAGAGGAGAGATCTGTGACACTTGGATCCTGGCGAAGTTCTCTGTCAGTTATACTGTAACCCTTTCAAGCTTCTGCCACTCTGCCAAGTGTGTGAGAAATATTCCTTTACAGCTTTTTTTTTTTTTTTTGGGGGGGGGGGGTTACTTTTCCTTGACTAACACTGATTGAAACTGAGACAAATGTGTTTGGCTTGTGCTTTTAAAAGTGTCCAAACCCTCCTGTTGTGCTCTCTATTGTTTATGTCCGTCTGGATTGGGTGATAATCATGTCGACACACTCCAAACACTCCCTCTCTACTGACTGCGACAGACGAAAACAAAGGGACAAACATGCAAATTGTTGGAGAGGAAAAAGGCCAATATTCACTGTTGTAATTTACACTCGCTAGAGCTGGCGTCGCTGCAGGCTGTGAATTTTTACCATTCGTATGAAGGATAACAAGGTCGGTCGGCACAGTGTAGTCCAAAAGAACACAGCATATTTGTCTGGATGTATGAACCCATATGCCATCCACTGACTACCAAAGAGCTGTTTTGACTGACCGATGTGTGAGTAATATAAGATACCACCGAGCACAGCACGTTTCGCCAGAGGCATCAAGACGAATGCCTTTTCCTTCCCCTCTTTTATTTATTTATTTATTTATTTATTTTTATTCTCTCTCCTTTAGAGCCTTTTCCATCACTGCTTTTCACTCTGCTCAATGGTGCGGGAGAAACATTTATATCCATTCGAATAACTGAGAGCCATTTAAGGACAAAAAGAAAAAGTTTGGGATGCAGCCCTCTGGCTCGGCTAAAGGGGATGAAGTCGGATTGGAGGCGGAAACGAGGCGCATTAGTTTGGTCCGACTTTGTGTCAAGTTTCCATCCACTTCAATGAGCACATTCTTCACAGGTTCATAGACAGAAAACAGTGGAATTTGACTGGTGTAATGGTGTTGGAAGTGTTCAGTCGTGAAGTAAAATGGTGTATTTATGGACATGTTGACAATATAATACTCTGGTCATGAGCTGATATTTGAAGTTATTACATTCTTCATGGTAGATGGTTTAGTTTATTTTGTTAGCTTTCTTTTTTGGGGGGGTATTTATTTATTTATATAATATTTTGTTTTTGGCTTCTGTCCTCTCCTGTAAAATGGTGTTAGTTGCATGATAGTTTCTTTATTTTATTTTATTTTTTTCCATCTTAGTTTGATTTTGAACATATAAATTTGGCAGATAACAAAGAGCAATATGTGGACAAATTAAATTTTCAGCAGTTGAAAATAATAATAATAAAAAAAAATTAAATAATAATATTTGTTGTTTTTAAAATTGTTATTTATTTACTTAAATTTTTTTTGGGGGGGTGGGTTGTAGATTTTTACAAGATAAAATCTACATTAAAATCATTCACCATACACTTTTTAGTCACCTCACATAAAATCAGACAACCTAACGTTCCCAAATGTGTTCTAAAAACTTCTAAACAACTAAATCTATCAACACCTTGAAATAAATGGTGTCAAATGTAGTTCTTCATCTTTTTATGGTCATTAGATATGAGCCATTTGGACGTTAAGAGACTCTGTAGTTACCATGGAAACACTGACATCGTCTACAACATTTATTCACCAATAAAACCCATGGAATTTGATCAGTTATGGTGGATGGAGACACTTCTTTTATGTTGGTACTAATATATTTTACTAAAAAAAGTCACTTTTTCTTCAGTATTTTGTGTTTCACATCCACATGACTAATGTAGGAAAATACTAAACTAAAAACTATAATATTTATTTGCACTTCATTTAATTAATATAAAATACAATTATTATCTCCACCAAGGAGGATCGTTTGTCTTTTAGCAACATACATAGGATAAAAAAAATCCCAGAAGTATATATATATATATATATATATATATATATATATATATATATATATATATATATATACATTAGCCCAACATGCAAAACAAACACAAAAGAACAACAGACGCTAACCCCACCCCTTCTACAAATGATTTCTAAAGCCTATCTATGTTTATCCCAATTCCTTAGATATACTGTCCTTTATAACAATCACAATATTACTATTAACAATACTAGTAACAATATCAATACTTATGACAACAATAAACCAAAGCTGATAAAGACTAGCAACAAAACACAAAAAAACAACAATGAGAACAATTAAATAATGAGAACAACAATGTGAATGTGTGCGGAAATGACTAAAAATACTCATGTGCTTGATAAAGGCTTAACATCAGGATGATCTGTGCATATATAAACCCAATTATAAACATATAAAACAGATGTCATGTAGTCAAACATGAGCAGAAGAAGATGTTATGTAGTTTGAGTCTACCATCACTAAATAAGAAAGAAATCCAATAATGGACTGAGATGTTTATAACAAGGTTTTCTTTTGTGATTATTACATTTCTAAAGTCCATTAGGTCTGATTAATACAATAATTTGATTACTGCTTCTGATCAGATTTGTAAATGGGCTCAATAGTAGTAGCTGACTGACTATTGTGATGGTTAATCCTAGATGTTATACTTGTCTTACATAATAGAAATGACAACTGCTGCGAATGTAGCCTAGGATCTAGTCTGTCCCCAGTGGCCGCAAATGGTATTTGCTACGGGGAGACAGACTAGACAGCCTCGGATCTGAAAATCCAAAATGGACCGGACCAATCAAATCGCGAGGGGCGGGATTGGAGCCCGCCCTGCCTCATGATGACACAAATACGACACGTAATGTTGTAGTGCAGAGACGTAGCAGCTAGCAAGCAGCTAGCACACATTGCCGTAACACCAGTTGCTAGCTGCTAGACAACATGGCTCATCACCAGGAACAACCATTCGAGCTGGCTTTGGCAGCAACGCTAGGTGATTTAAAATGACAGTTTTCCCTGCGAGAGGAGCAGAAAACGGCACTTAAGCTGTTTTTGGAAAAAAGGGACGTTGTCGGAGTTTTGCCCGCCGGGTATGGCAAAAGTTTGATTTATCAGCTGGCTCCACTAGTGGGACGACGCATGGGTCTGCACAACCCGCTGTTGATCGTTGTGTCACCCCTTTTAGCCCTAATGGATAACCAGTTGCAAGAGGCAGAAAAACTGGGAATACGAGCAGCACAACTCGGCAAAGGCGACCCAGAGGAGATCCGAAGCGGCCGGTGCCAAATAGTGTACGGGAGTCCTAGCTAAGCTGCTGCACTCGTTTTGAGACTACATTCTGGTGTGTTCTTCCGGTGACGCTGTCTACGAAATCCATGTTCATCGCTCTGATTGGTTGGCTCTGACTGGTTACCCATCCAATGGCGTGGCGTTGTGTAACGAGAAAACTTGACAGACAGCGGTTATCCCGCCCACAAATTCGCCTAGACTTTCTAGACTTTCCCCCGTAGCAAATACCATTTGCGGCCACTGGGGACAGTCTAGATCCTAGGCTACTGCGAATGTCTTGTTTGACTTAAAAAAAATCTCAGACTTGACCTGTATTTTTTTTTTTAAATGTCAGATGTTTTCTCAATAATGTACTTTTTTCCCCTATTTTTTCACCAAAAAATTTAAATAAATTTCAAAATCCAATCTTCCCAAACCCAAACAAAAACAAACAAAAGCCTACACACCCATCAGTTAGCAAATGGTATATATAAGATACATCCAAATAGATACATAAATAAAACCACTAAGTAAGTTCACATTAGTGTTGCACCTATCAAATGGCTGCCAATCATAATGGGCCAATACTGCCCAAAAACAGCCCGAAAAAAAAACCCCATTCCGCCCAAGAAGCCGAACACGCAACACTACTAGCAACCATTCTCAAACCCATAGTAAACATCACAGGACAGGTGCACCTCATTCCGACCATCTACGTACCATTTAAAATAGTTAATTAATAGTAGTGAAAATTGAAGACACTCAGAATGTCCATTGGTTTATGGTTAAATCACTGAAAATGTCCATCAGTTTTAGAGTTAGGGTTAACCATTTAGAATGTCCATGAAACACTGTACTTATTAAGGATTTTTAATGAATTGCATGATAATATTGCATGATAAAATCTGGTATTAAACAGGATGAAGTTGGATCTGGGGTCATGATGTAATGTGTTGCTTTAGAAAGACCATGTGTTGAGTTTAAGCCCATGCATTGTCCATAAGTTCATGGAAGTAAAGCAGTGAACTGTGTCTGAGGAGGCCCACTGAAAGGCTTTAGATGTGTAATAAAATAATGTGTTTATGGGTAAAACTTTTGGACAAAGGCAGTCACTTTTCTGCTTCAGTGGTGTATGAAAACTAAATTCTCCCTGGCATTTTCACCTAGGCTTCGAAATGAAAACTGAATTACAAAATGACCCACAACTTGACCTATACTTCTTAAGAGCTTGTGAATTTAAGATCTGTATTAACCAGCTTGTGAAAGTTCTGTTCAATGTATAATCATTTTTGATAGATCTTGGTTGGACTTGAGGTCTATGAAGATTAAAGGAAGCATTTAAGACTTAAGACTTGATCATTCCTGCCAGTGATGAATGGTAGATATCTGTCTGAAGTGGAACATGTGACCAGAGACGTTTTGTCAGTTTGAATTCACGAGGAAAAATGTATATTTATCCGTTACACACTAATACGAAACTAATTGTTTAGTACCAGCGAGTTCATCTACTCATCTTTTTTTTTTCCAGCATTCACTGTTTTATGAATGAAACATATATGAGAAGGTGAAATAGAGGACAGCACATCAATATCTATAAACCCCCCCCCAAAAAAAACAGTAAGGCAGGATCTCACATGGTTCATACTCACTGGTTTAACTGGAGAGACAGTGAAGACTTAAACAGAATGTATCAGATGTGGTGAGAAGCTGCACAAACGTCCAAAAAAAGTCCCATGCTATCCTTTGCTGTGGCATGATGTCAATGTGTTTGAAGTGTATGCAGTGCCACAACTTTTATTACCATCATTTTATGGATGCATGACATTAGTGATCTGAGACCAAGCTCACTGAACCTATTCTCCGGGTATAGTCACCTTGAAATAAGGTTACTAGATGTCATGAAAAATTCGGGACAGTCCCAAATTCTAAGCTCTTGTCCCGAATCCGTAATCTGGCTGTACGTGTCCTGAAAATTAAACCTATACCAAATAATGACTTTAAACATTTTAAATTATTTCCTTACTGCTGCTGAGGCTGAATATTTCAAATGTCTGTGTTCAGCCCTAGCTACAATGGATCTATTTTGTCCTTTTGTCACATTCTAGTTTTATTCGATCGCTACAGTAAACGCAAACAGTGACTGGTGTGAATATTCATTGACAATAGCGCAAGATGCCGTGAGGATGAGGACGACCACAGAACTGAAAGTAGCAGCATCAGCAGACATTAATTGGAACTTCACAATATCTAAATCTGATTTAAATGACATGATCATATAGCGTAAATAATTAAAATTGTTATAAAACTTAAGTTATTTAATCATACACTATTTACATTTGCTATTACACGTCATTGTTTTATGCATGTGTAATCCGTTCATTATATGCAATCATATAATTACACAAAATTGTGTTATAATGTTCTTAGTTTAATACCGGGTATGTTTCCTATTGTGCATCCTGTTTGGGGTGCTGGTCCTCAAGCCATACCCATTTCTTCTTCGTGTCCGTCTGTGAATACACAGTATAAATACCCTGTGGGTCCATAGTTCTCCCCTTTGTCATGTTATCCTTCGGGAGAGGTTAGTGTCCGTAAAATCATATCATCTGTATTTCTATGTGTTTATCATTCATGTTTATTAAGTTACATTTATTGTGATCTTGAACATTGTTACTCTTATTGTCATTGGGTGTTAGTTTTGTTGTTCATTCCACATGGTGTTTATATCTACCAGTGTTCACTACAGATCTGGGTACGGCCATTTATTAGCATCCTTGCTAAGCGCTGCATTTCCGTGTTATCCAGGATAAAGAAACAGATGCTGTCTCCGCATGAGCAACAGTGACTTCAGGTTCTTCTTTCACAACAAACACAACACAGAGGAAATAGTCATGTCATTTTATTTTTCTTTCCACGTTCAACGGTGTTATTTTAATTTATTTACATTTGTAGGCCTATGTTTAATGCTGTCACAATATTTTATTCATATTGAAATTAGTTGTAATAGATTAATGAAGATTTGAAGACATTTGAAGCACACCTTCATTATCATCCTATTATTATTATATTATTCTTATTCTTATTATTATTCTTCTTATTATTATTATTATCATCCTACTTCCCACGTCTCCACATTTAATAATATCAGGTCTATTCCACGGTAACATTTGTATGTGTATTGCCTGCTTATATTAATGATATTTGATTAATAGCCAATAAATACTTGAATACTTTGACAAGCTTGAAAATTCATAGATTTTTTTTTTTATTGACTATGTACATCAGTGCAGCACTACCTGCCCCCATCCCTAATTTCAGCCAATCTCATCTGGTCACCTGACGTTGAAATATGACAGTGTCATCAGCAAAGAAGCACCACATTTTTTGGACACATAACAACTAAAGGAACCACAGGTCACATCCGAGACCAAGCTTGCAGACAGATAGGGGGGCGGGCGGATGGACAGATGGACAGATGGATAGATAGGATTAATCCTTATATATCATCTTGCAATAGAACAGTGTCATCAGCAAAGAAACGTTCTAGATTACCTCATTTTTTGGACGCATAACACAAACAGACCTGATCAACTAAATATCCTAACACTTGGCAGGTTTGTACTGCAGGCACTAGGCATGATGGGTAATCACGTAATGCATCTCTCCTCTTACCTTGATGCATCCACCACTCTGGACTCATTAGACCACATGACCTTTTTTTCCATAGAAACACAGTTTAATATTTATGTTCTCTATTATCACCCAAGGGACTATTTTTGGTCATTTACGCACACATTCACATTTTAAAACAGTGGCAGATGCAATGAGGACAGTAGCGGCTGTTCCTCTGGACACGTTTGCAATTATTTACTGATATTCAATACATTAAAACATTTCACAAAAGTAATAAAGTCTCGGTAAGTCGTCCAGGTTGACGTTTTTGAATTTCAGAGTATGAAATGTGGGTTAAAGGGTTAAAAAAAATAAATAATAATAACCAGCTGAAACAGTATTTTTCCACTTTATTTCTCCATCTTACTTATTTGCTCTTTGAAAACCAGATGTACTATATACAACTGGTAGAAAAGTAACTAACAATACAGACAAACCAAAAATAATCACTATCTTTAAGGCGAAAATAGTCGGACACCACAAATATGCAGTATCCTACAACCAAGAAAAGTATTTTTTTTTATGTGTTATTTAAGCCAGTTGCTGTTCTCACACATTGTTTTTTTCTGTATATAAAGGTAACCATGCTGGGAACACTGCTGGAAAACACATGTATTTACAATTCTACCTGAAGCCTTCCTCCTCTTTCACCTTTTTCCCCACCACATACTGCATTCAAAATCTTCAAAGTGTTTGCGTATTGTGTTATTTACTTACTGAATTCTCTATAACACTTAAATTCTATGTTAATAAATGCTGTATGTCTTCTCCTCACCTAACAAAAAGATGTTGAAAGTGAAAGTAAAAGTAAAAGAGTGCGTGCACCCATTCTTTTATTCATCAGGTATGTTCAGGGAGGATTCCTGCTGTTGGATTAGACAGTGCTTGCAGAACCCCTGCAGATATCTGACACCACCAAATAAATACTACTCCTCTCAGGTTGTTGGGTTTTTTTTGTACATTAAAGAAACCTGGGCCTCCTTTTTTCTTAAAACAAGCATGGATTTGACAACCTTTAGGTATGTTATGGCTTGTCAGAGAATATGAAGGTCATTTGATTGACTATTATTGCAAAAAAAATTAAATATATTAAAAAAAAAAAAAAAAGCCAATTACATTCTATTGCAAAGTCTGGTTAGTAGGAGGAGGCAAACCTGACAAACCTTTAGATTTTTTTAGTTTTGAAGAGCACCAGCCCCATCTTCTGTCTCTGTCAGGCAGTGCTATTTATCTTCATCATAGGAGCACAAACAGAACTGTCTGCAGGAAAAGCAGGAAAAATGAGTGTTATTTGGATGTCTGTTCGGTTTGCATATTCCATTAATCTATAGCTGATCAATACCATATCATTCCATCCAGACTTTTGGACATGATTGTGACTCATGTATTTGCAAGCGCTCATGCTGATGGAGAAAAATTAGATTCAATCAAGGCGCTGTCAGTCTTAGAATGAATGTATCATTACCTGAATGTGCTGTGGCAGGATAAGAGAGCTGATTTGTTGATATGAGGAGGGTTTTTTTTTTTTTTTTTCTTTTTTTTTTTTATTCTTACCTCAAGCTTTTTCAGTGTCCTCGATCATTTCAGTAATTACTAAACAGTTAAGCCAGGCCTATGGAATATAAGGACAAGACTAGATAACTGGGTTTAAATAGTCACTCATACCTAGTACAATATATGTGTATATATATATATATATATATATATATATATATATATATATATATATATATATATATATATATGATAGTCAAGGTGTGTAATTTATAGCTTTTATTATAAACATATGATTAGTTTACAGGACTCCAGTGTGTCACCACTCCCGCAGTGAGCTTTCAAAATTTGCCCCGCGCTGCACTGCTTTGTGTTGGGTCCCGCAGGTCCCTGGTGCCGGGCTCTATTTAGCAGCATTATCATTAAAAGGAAACCAGTGTGTGATCAACAGAACAGACAACATTTTAGTCTAAGTGCTTACTATTTGAAACACATTTATTTCATGTGAATCTGTAAAAAGGGGTTGTGTTTTCATCTGCATCTGTTAGTTTGTTTTTTGTTACCCTGGCCCCCAAAGGGGAGAGGGGTATTGTGTTTGAGTTGGTTTGTTTGTTTGTTTGTTGGACTGTGTGTAAGCAGGTTTACACAAAAAAAACTACTGGACCAATTTCCATCAAATTTTCAGGAAAGGTGCAAAGTGGTCCAGATTAGATCCCATGATATTTTGGTGAATGTTGGACAAAGGTCACAATCACCAAAAATTTGTTTTTGCAATGATAAGAAATAGGGAGCCTAAGTCTCCACCCTTTCCGGTCGGTCCACTGGGCCTAAGTTTGGGAAAAATGTAACATGAGAGTGGATGAGGAGAAAATAATTATTTTCTGGTCCACTTTACTTTATGTCCTGAATCACACATTTGCTGTACTTCAATTAAAATCATAACCAATGATGTGCATTTGGAGTTTCTTTGATACGTGTTTTGTGATTTATTAGCGTGTAAAAATATGTAATTATTTGGACTCTGTTTGGACTACATATCAGACGTCGCATACCGCATACCGTATACCGCCTTTTCTATTTTTCATTTGAAAATGCCTGTGTGTTTTGTGCCCTGGTGTAATCACAACACCATTTCCACATGTTCCCTCTACCGCTTCCCGACTGACGAGAGCTTGTCCCGCATGCTCGCTCTCACTCGACCAACTATCTCTCCCCCGGAGTAGCTGCCACTTTCCACATGCCCCGATTTAAAGTGGTTTTTTCCACGTTTGATGCTCTTGCCTTCGTCCTGAAAGAAGGAGGTGAAGCTAACCCTAACCCTAACCCTAACCCAGCCATTTTTAAAGAGTTTGATGAAGCTTGGTGGTGACGTAATATTTGTGAGACAAACGTTGTAGTCCATTACTTACTCTCACATAAAACCTAACGTAACTTTTGATGCCTGTCCAAAGTGAGTGCTTTCTCAATGTAAAAATTTATCTTTAAAATTCACAGACATCATATGTGAAAACTGTAGCACATTTCAAACGGGACCAGAAAATTACTTTTATCCCTCCATTGACCCGCGTTAATTTTGTTTTATGGCACTTAGGTCCCATTGCCCGGAAATCGACCAGAAATAGAATTGCGTCAATGAGGCAAATCAGGTGAAATATGTGCAAGGGGGGAAGGGTTTGTTGTGCCGGGCATCACTTGTTTTTTTTGTTTGTTTGTTTGTGTAACCTGTATAATTATACAAAGAAAATGACTGCAAATTTTCCTAAGAGTCTGACGCTCGGATAACAGTCATACTGGTTTATGAACACCAACTTCCATGAGGGTGTACCTAATAAAGTAGCCTATGAGTGTATTTTTTTATTAAAATACTGAGACTAGTAAAGCTGGATGATAAATCTATTCTCTTTTATTTTGATTTTACTGTATAAAATTGAAACAGAATCCATAATCTTCCCACCCTCCTGACCTAGGGGGATTTATCCATGTCTAAAAGTCAACCACATATGGGATGCAGAAGGGCTTCCATTTGTGGATTATTTCCTTTTTTAATATTGTTGACAGTAGATGATTTTCATTCAGCCATGTGATTTTATACAGTAATTTATACCATTTAATTTTCATTTCTTTAACCTTACCCGTAATAGATGAATCAATGAGCATTTTCAACAAAGATGGCTTCCTCTAAATGATGCCTTTTCACTGAAAAACTGTACATTGTCAAAAACTTGTTTCATCCCGTCTCTGAAGGACAGTGTTTCCCATTAGTATCTACTAAATCACTGTGCAAATAAATGATTTGGAAATTGTTCAGTTGATATTTTGTGCAGTTCAAGTGTGAAAAACTGAATACAAGATGTACTCACATCGCCCCCAGTTCGCTAAATTAAGTGCTTGTTCATGTGAGCAGCCAAGAGTATTGCAGACCGGCTTGTGTTTATGAAGATATATGGCGTTTTGGCATTGTAGGATGCATTAGAAAGTTTGTAACACTTAAAATTCCATCATGCATCATCATGGTCTGTAGATTCTTAATCCTCAACTTTCATCACATTGCCAGCTAGTTTTTCTACCGACTGAAAGTGGAGGTCCTCTTAATGAAGTTCAATAACCTAGAGCCGATTAACATCCATCAGGCCTCAGACTAACGAACACATCATCAAAGTGTTCTTTGCCGAAATCTCCCACTGAGACATTTATATACATTATGACTGACAGAACAGCGACAGATTAGATTAGAAAAGTCTGTTTTATTTCAGCCTTTTTTCTGTCATTTTTTGTTCATTCCATTATTGATACATAGTAAAATGTAAAAAAAAATGAGAACAAAATGCAGACAAATTAGAAAAAAAATAAATTATATATATATATATATATATATATATATATATATATATATATATATATATATATATATATATTTGTTACCTACTTTCCTATCTGCTCATTTGTTGCAGTTGTGTTTTTGTAGTGTTTATACATATATATATTTTTTTTTACAAAACTGTGACACATACAGTATTATGTTATGTTTCTTTGTTTTTGTTTTATATGTTGGTCTTTCAAAAGTAATACATTGATTAAACTTTTTTTTTTTAAGTTAAAAAGAGAGAAAGTTCCTCCTCTCCACACACCTGGGTCTGAATGACTCTGGAAAGGAAATCAAAATACAAATATTTGGCCAATCAAAACAAAGCACATCAAAGAGACATGTTTATTTTAGATCTGAGCAGATATTTACCCACATTAAAGTGTCTGGGTCTAAATGACCCGTAACTTCATCTACACTAAACATCAAAGTGTCCAGATTTCACACACAAGTTCATAACCTTAGATGAGGAAAAGTCACAAAATTTCATGAAGAAAAATAAAGGATAACATGTACTTTGGTCAACTCAAAATACTGAAATGGGTCAAATTGATCCTTAACATTATACAAGGGTTAAGAACTGACTGATATGGAACTAAAACAACAAAACTAATGAATATACAAGAGAACAACTGTAGAATAACTGACCACTGGAGGGACCAGAATGCATCAAAGTGTTAAAATGATTTAAATCACATTGCTTTTTCCAATAAAAAAAAAAAATAGTTGACTAAGGTTTTCATAATTCATCCACCAAAGGGTTAGATATGCATCTGGTCAAATTGACCCATGTACATCATTGTTGTTCCTGACAAATGAACAAAATAGAAGGGTTAAAATCTTTTGACATTGCATTTTTTACACTGGATAATGTAGCTTATTATAATTGTAACATTGGATATGAATTTGAATCTTTTAGATGACACCGTGTTTGGAGAAAAAAAAAAATACAAAAATTTCCAGAGCGCTGCCTTACTCTTTTTCATATGCGTCCAGCTCCACATCAGTAGCACTCAGTTTGATCCACCCTCTGTTCCTACAGAACTCGTCCCCGGTTTCAGCATCAGTTAATCAGACCCTGTGGATCCATCTGCAGCTTCATCCCTTGCCCTGTTAGCTCTCTGTAATGGGATTTTTTCTTTTTTTTTTCTTCACATATGAAGCTCACTTTCTGTTTACTGCGCCGATCCACCGCTCTTCTTCTTTGACTCCTTTGTGACAGTGATGAGAACAAAAACCTCAGCAACGACAGGTGAAGAAAGCTGGTGTATATAAGTAAACTGAGAATAATTTGTTAGAACTGATGTTACTGCAAACTGTAGAATGTCAACACGAATTACTTTAGCACGTCTGCTTCTTTTTCCCCCGTTTCCAATCCAAAATCCTATTACTTTTCTATCATAAAATGAACTTTGCATACAAATTATGGTATATTTTTGTGACTAGACAATAAAAATTCTTAGTCTGTCGTTGACATTTCCCCCAATTATACCTCCTATCATTCCCTGCTTGCTGTCAGTACTTAAAATATACCATAAAAAATAACTAAATAACATCCGGCTGATAGTGGAAGGGGAATTCTATGTACAGATATGTGCATGATGAGCAACACAGTTTGGATTTTAATCCTTAAAGTCTGTTTTTTTTGTACACTTAACCATTCCAAAGTTATTTATCACTCTTGATTGTAATATTATCCTCTGCATTTTGTATTTTTCTGTAAATATCTGGCATTTTACCATTTTCCACTTAGGCATTCGTACAAGCTCAGAGTAAATTCGAAGGTTATTATGTCAAAACAGATGAAGGATAAAAGAAAAATATTGTATTTTTCAGCAAAATGTATCATTTACTAAACATAAAAACAAGCATCCACACTTTCATTTATCAATCTACATAGGTTTGATGGATGAATCAGTGCTACACTTTCTATGTTCTGATGACTATGAACAGATAAGAAACTCAGTTATAGGACTTATCCGTCAATAAAGTCTAAGTCGAGTCGACGCCATCACATTGTCAGCGGAGAAACAACAGGCATACGGCTAAAAAAAATAAATAAATAAAAAATGAAAAAAAACATGGACGCACATCTGTCCAGCAATAAACAACTTGTATTAAAGTTCACTGCAATGTATCAATGTCAACTGACAAGACACAAGCAGCATTTTAACCCCAACAAAACAAAGGCTAACATTAGCAAAGAGTTTTCTGTTAAATTTCACTCAACAACATCAGTAGATGAACACATGTCTGCATTTTGTCTGGACCCACTGCTCTAAAACTGGACTGTCCACACATCTGTTTTCATATTACATGTAAAAAGTTTAAGGTAGCGGCCAATAACACTGTCCACATCATGTTTGTCTGCACTGCTTATCACTCAGGTTAGCTAGCGGATGCTGTTCATGTTACTCACATTAGCCGATACCTCTTCAGATGGCCGTGCCATTTTTTTCATTTAAAGTGAAGTATTTCTTAGCCCACCACAACTGTCTTACCTGCAGGTGTCTTGTTTACGTCGTCTGTGGTGCACACAGAGAGAGAGAGAGAGAGAGAGAGTGAGAGAGTAAGAATAACATGCGGCTTGTCGACTCCTCCAAATTTAAGTCGACTTGTGCTACGGATGTTGACATTTTAGTTAATGCCCTACTCAGTTATACCTGAAGTATTCAAATGTATTGATCGTGTTAGTGGATG
This sequence comes from Siphamia tubifer, assembly GCA_020466265.1. NCBI lineage: Eukaryota > Metazoa > Chordata > Actinopteri > Kurtiformes > Apogonidae > Siphamia > Siphamia tubifer. The sequence continues at coordinate 31,349,984 of CM035796.1, forward strand.
CAGTTATTACATTTATTTGAGCACTGACTGGTATAGTCTTGAGCTAATGGATCTTGAAGGTAAATGTTATTTTCGTCTTTCGTCAGTTAAGTATTTCTATGGTTGTGTTCAGCACCTATCTATCAAAGCCTTATGGGCCTAAAAATAACATTTTTACAACTAATCATTGTCGTCTTATTCATTCTGCCAGAGGTGGGAATTAATTATGAGTACTTTATTACTGTACTTAAGTCAATTTTTTTTAGATATCTGCACTTTACTTGAGTATTTATTTTTCTGGCAACTTATTTACTTTCACTCCCTTTTTTTTTAAAACAAATATCTGTACTTTATACTCCTTACATTCTCAGAATAGACTCATTAATTTTTCAAATGTGACAGTACGAAAAATTGGTAACTTCAGAAGGAAAATCAGTGGAGAAATTGTGACTTTTTAATCATAATTATGACTATTATCTCATGATTTTTATCTCATAAGTTTGACTTTATTGAATTTTGACTTTGTCAGAATAGGCTTGTTACTTTTTCAAACTAAATGGATGTGCCAGGGTCAGAAACCAAATCATAAATGGGTCCACTTTTCTTCTTTTTTTTTTAACTTTCTCCCAAATTGTTCCAATCTTCTGTTAACCACATTTTGTTTAATTTCACCAGTGCATATTTGTGTTATTTTTGCAGGTTAGATTACAGAACTGTAGTCGGTACAATTTACTGTAGAATAAGAAAACAGAACCGTTTCACATTTTTCATGTTTAAATGGGTATTGTTTCATTAATGGCAAATAAATGCAGTTTTATTCTTAACTTTTGTACTTCCTGCCACTGAAGTCAACCCCCTTCACCACCTGGCTGTGCTTAGAAATTCTGTTTTAAAAAACTTCTGAATAGAACCGGTGACAAAGGGTAGCCCTGGTGGAGTCTTTGAAAAAGTCTATTAAAACTCAGGGACGACATAGAACGACATGAACAATGCTCTGGAACTGAATCTTCAGCATCGGCATAAATGTGAAGGCATCAGATGAAATCACAATAAGCAAAAAAAAATCACATTAAATCCATCTGCTTATTTAAAAGTCCTCTCTCAGCAGGGTCAAAGACTCATTTAAATCATTAACAGCTATGTACAAATGACATTCTATCTCTTATCTCCACACATAGCAACTGTACAAATAGAATTAAACTTGATTTGCTGTCTGACCAGGAAGTATATGCGGGCGTCAGCAAAGCGGTACTGAGGTCAGCCACCACTGGCACATCATCATCAGAAGCAAATTGCTGGACTATTTTTGGAGAGTAAGCAAACCAGATGACATGTTCATTGTCATTCTGGAGCAATAACGTGCACATTTGTTCACTAGCAGAGACCAGAGATGTATCTTCTAATGGTTTAACCCCTTAATGCCTGAATTTAAACATTTATACATTACATAGGCGGCAGTGGGTCGCCCAATGACCGAGGGGTTGGTCATTCTGGCATGTCGAAGTGTCCTTGGGCACATACAAGTGGGGGGTCACGTGGGTGGAAATCCCCTGTATAGAACTAGACTTACTCTATATAGAGCCAAATGTATTCTATATAGAGAGTTTATTTTAACCTGAGCGGCTGTGGCTCAGTTGGTAGAGTGGGTCGCCCAATGATTGAGAGGTTGGCGGTTTTCATCCAGGTTCGGGCTGTCCACATGTCGAAGTGTCCTTGGGCAAAGACACTGAACCCTGCCTTGGGCTCCCAGAAGTACTAACAAAACCTTAGAAACCTACTGGTGTATGAGTATGTGTGAATGGGTGAATGAGTGTGGCTAATGTAAAGCACTTTGAGCACCATGAAGGTGGAAAAGTGCTGTATAAGTGCTGTCCATTTACTATATATATATATATATATATATATATATATATATATATATATATATATATATATATATATATATATATATATATATATATATATATATATATAGGGTGAGATTTATCAAAAAAACAGAGGGCGGGGGGGTACATTGGATATAATGACCCTCATTCCCGATTGTAAGCATATTACTAAGCGGAGGAAAATAAACTAACCAGAATTGTCTCAGTAGTGGAGACCAAAGAGGTAAGAGCCCAGCACCGAATCCCTGTCCCACAGGCAGGGGTGGGGAATGTGGTGTACGGAAGACGCTTGCCCGGTTGTTATCATGCCGGATCCAGTCTCCTTAGGGTCAGGTTGTTAGTGAATCCAGGCCAAAGTGGATGATGAACTCCATCTAAGGCTAAATACTGACACCAGACCGATAGTCGACAAGTACCTGAAGGGAAAGTACCTGAAGAGGACGTGAAACCATTGAGAGGTAAAACAGGTGGGGTCCACACAGTCCACCTGAGGGATTCCACGTCAGCACGTCTGGCTTGGAAGGGTCAGCCAGGAAGGGTCCGGGGGCTACGGTGGCTCGCGGCCCTGGCGTCAAGCTTTACAGCGCCTTCTACCCTTCACCACTTCCTGGACTCGCTACGCCTCTCTCCCCCGGGGCGCCAATTGCCCCGCCAGGGTGAGGACTGGCCCACATACAACAGGTGCCAGGGGTCAGCTGCGATGTCAGCATCTTGAAACACAGGAGTCTAATAATGCACGGGTAGTAGGGATACAAATGAACTATGGATGTCAGCTGTTTTTTCCTTCCTGCATTTAACTAATTAAATAGACTATAGCACAGATATTATTATTTTTTTTGGTATGTTGCACAGTTGTGACAGCTGGTGTTAAGGGGTTAAATGAGTGTTGGAGACACTTTTCCAATATATCAAGAACGCAATGTGAGATTCATGTATTATTGTCATGAAACTTGACACATATCACAGCACAGAAAAGCAGGTGATCGTGGCTCCTTTGGCTGTATAAAACGTTTATCAGGTTACATTATTCTATCATATTAGTCTCATATATTTCCACCACAGCAGAGCAGAAAAGTAAGTAGAGCTGCAGCACCCATTACACAGAAGACTCTCAGGCTGGTGTTTATAGTTTCCAACATCAATAGCATTCCTGCAGAGGCTGCACTTTTCAAATTGTAACCTGCCAGACGAAGAAGAGGTTTGGTCTGAGCTCATTTTAACCTATTGTTTGGTAGGGGGAGGCAGAGCAGTTTGTGGCCACTGAACCAAGCATTTATAGAAAAGAAAAAAAAGAAAAAGCCTTGTCCACATTGTGACTGCTAAGGTTGTTGATCATTATATGCTCAGCTGGGACATGACTTGAATGAGTTTCCAGTCCATTGGAAATGGTTGAGCTCTTCCAAAGAAGAGACCAAGAAAGGACCTTAGTCTTATTCTACTTTACTTTTTTTTTTTTTCACATCACTCAGAAATACCCTGAAAACGTACAATTTCAACCTCTGTGTGTTTTTGAAGGACATGACAATAGGTTACTACATTTCTGATTATTATAATGTTTTATTTATATCCCCGAATGGAGTTTTAGGGATATTATATTTTTGATCCAACCACCGCTGCTACCAAATATCCTTGGTGTGAACACAGTAACTTGAAAAATAGATGGTTTAGAAATTCCATGTTTTTCATATAACACTGGTCTGCAAGTAAAATGCTTCCGGAATAAAACAAATTACATTTTTACCATGTGTGTGTGTTGATGTTAAAGGAAACTCAAGTTTTAAATGCTGGTTGGCTCAAGTTTCCAAGATAAGTCTTGGGTTCAAAATGTGAAATTCTTAAAATGAACAAGAGAATAGTTTTTTTAGTCCAAAGGAATATTGGTCTCAGATCTACTTCAAAACACTGTCTGCACATTATGATCCATTCACTTTACAGGTTCTTTCTAGTGGAATATTTACTAATCCATTGTATACATGTACATAAACCACCATATATGTGGAATAACACACCATCATATATATTAAAAACATGAACTAACCAGCACTAAACTCATTTGTTTTTGATTCATCTCATTAAAGTATGTTAGATTTAACACATTTAATGTCTGAAACAGATACTTCATATAAAAAAAAGTGCAATCAAATGTCATGGAGAGGAAGAACTGATTCAATTTTGGATGATTTACCATTTTTACACTGACCACAGGGGGGCACTCAAATCTTTAAACTCACTACACACTCTTTTGTTCATATCTATAACTATTTGTTTGATTGACCTCAAATCAATTGCAAATGAAAGGTCATGATGTTAAGCCACATTTTCATGTAAACATTTAAAATGTAATGATGTTTTAAATTAATTTTGTGATGAAACTCCATTTTGTAATAAATATTATTACACTTTGAGAAGGTTATAATAAAATGTGCTTTCAGAGTATTTTTATTTTCTCAAAATATTCTTACTTATTATGTATTGCGGCAAAATGTATTATATATATATATATATATATATATATATATATATATATATATATATATATATATATATATATATATATATATATGATTTTGAGACATATACAGATATATTGTAATATATTGACAATATATTTTTCTGTATATTATATACGTATATTTCTTTATGTTCAATTATAGGCAGTAATATATTCATAGTCAGTATATGGATAAATATATTTTTGGTTTTATAAAGGTATTACTGTCTTATACACTGAAATGACCAAAAATATTCACTTGCCTTATAAAAGTTTAAACAATGATTTATTAGATGATTTACCTAACTACTAAGTCATTTAATCATGCTGCTTTTATCATTCGTAAAACAAAAGAAAACATCTGTGGCTCATTGATTTGATCAACTGCACCTGTGTTCGCTGTGAATGCTATAATTGTTTAACCTCCAGCAAAGTGACGGCCATGAATGTCGTCTCTAATGAATAGAATGTTTCATGTTTCACTTTCACTTTTCACTTTCATGCACCGTGTACAGATAATAATCACCTGTCTTTATTTAAATCTGCTGTGTTTTAAGAACTAGCTTGTAGGGTTTTAACCTAAACATGCAGTATTTCTAATGTATTAAATACATGTTTGAAACATTCCAATGCTCTATGTCAAATTGAAGTTAATTCATTTTGGCTTCAGTGTGAAAGAAAATGTGTTAATTTGAACAGAGGTCAATTTCTTTCTTTTATTATTAATGTTTTCCAGCACTGACAGGATGTGTCATGAAATCACACAGATGCTGCTGATAAATTAAATAAATCCCAATAATAATTTCATGTGTTTTCTTTTTTTTCTGATGTCTGCAAAGTAAAACTAGCAGATTTTCTGTCCAATATTTATGGATAAATCATGGTTATAATTTGGAGTTTTGCCCCCTCCCATCATTTTATGTAATTTAACCCTTTCATGCATAGTGATTATTATAGTAGACATCCCTTCAAAGTATCATATATTCACAGGATTTGTTGTTTTAGTTCCACATCATCACATACACTGTAATTCACACTATGACTGTAACTGTGCTGTTTTTGACACGGTCTTGTGTTTGAATGTAAATGAATGGCTTATTGTTATTAGACTGTGATGACATTTTTACTATTATTTCCATGAAGTGAGTTGTGACTAGTGTTGGAGTATGTCAAAATGTGCTAAAGCATCAGAATAGCAGCTATAAACAAAGTTTATTCCAGTTTTCACACAATATATTAGTAACTACACGTTTTTAAACAGACATTTTAAAAAAAAATGGTTCAATCAATCAATTATTTATTTTATTTTTATGCCTAAAGAGAAATAAAACACTCAGAGGAAGAAAAAGAGGTCTTTATTAGGGTTTTTATGGTCATCAGATATGACCCATTTAGATGTTCAGAGGCTATATGTTACCATGGAAACACCATCATCTTCTACAACATTAATTCACCAGTAAAACCCATAGAGTTGGATCAATGACAGTGGATGGAGACACTTGGTTTATGTTCAGTTAATGATAGACTTTACTCAAACAGTCATATTTTTCTCCACCTTTCTCTGTTTTTCATATAATATCCCACAACTTTAATGAATGAATTATGAGAAGCTTAGTCAAGATTTCCTAAGTGTTTTCTAACTTATTTTCATGGAGTTACAAAACTGTCCACTCAACTGGACAATCTGTTTAAGCTTTGAAGAAAAGAAACATTTATTTAAAATGCAATATCAGAATCCTATGAAAAAACATTTTTTTACGTAGTTTTTCTTTAAAAGAGACCTATTATACTCACTTTTAACTATCATTATGTAAGTTTTCAGCACCTGCAGAGGAGCTTTTCAAGATTTCCAGCTCAAAAAACAGTGGGGGGTGATAGCGCGCTATGCTAACATTAGCTACAGAGCTATCAAGTCACATGCTTTTCGGTCTTAATATACATTTCTCTGGCACGCTGCTGTCACTATTGACCCAGGAGGAATCAAACATGTTAATATTTTGGACCACTCGTATGTTATGTTACATTATAGTTTGAATATTATGCAGTGGGTGTGTTTTGGGGCATTTGTCCCAATTAGACATCTCGCGACAAGTGGTTTTCAAGTAGAATGCTTCTGGGATAAAACTAATGACATGTTACTAGATGTGTCTTGTCATCTGAACCCGCTTTATCCTCACTAGGGTCACAGGGGTCACTGGGGGCCTAATCCAGCTACAATGGGTGAAGGCGGGGTACACCCTGTATGAGTCTCCAGTTCATCTCAGGGCTGAACATATATAGACAAACAATCACTCTCACATTCACACCTATGGGCAATTTAGATTAACTAATTAACCTATCAGTGCATGTGTTTGGATGGTGGGAGGAACCTGGAGGAAACCCACACAGACACGAGGAGAACATGCAAACTCCACACAGAAAGGTCTGGTGTGGGAATTGAACCAGGGACCTTCTTGCTGTGAGACATGAGTGCTAACCACCATACTGCCTTATTATTATTATTATTATTATTATTATTATTATTATTATTATTGTTAATTTCACTAATTACTAATTACTGGTTAGTAAGTTGTTTCTTTAGTAAGAGAGCATTTGCACCTATTGTCCTCTATATTTCCTGTCCACCTTGCAACCGTAAATGTTACAGACAATAATTTTGTCCTCTGTTGTAAGTGGCCTTGGTATAAAGTGTCTGCCAAATGTCATGTAATGTACTGATGCTCAAATATCATTGTACATTGTTGTATGGTGACATTAACTGCTATCTATTAACACTACCTCACTGAACATATGGTCCTTATCTACATAGTGTAAAATGTACACTGAACCTATTCTTATAAATATTTAGACACTGAATTGTTTTTTTTTTTTTTTTACTCTAATCTGAGTATTCTGACATCTCTGCCACGTTAACCCCCGAGGCACAACCCACCCACCGTAGATTGCCTCTCCTCTATCCCTGAAAGCACCCATTCACTTCAAGTCCCATTCATTAGAGCAGATCATACAACCCTGCAAGCCAGCCAGCCAGGTCTGTGAAAGGCCATGGGAGCCATCCTCAGCACCCCCCTCCTTCAGTTATTAGAACAAGACCTCACTCTGCAAGGAGGGAGCAAAACCCATTACTCTTCCTCACCTAATCTTCATCAGGCTTTTTTTTTTTTTTTTTTTGTACTCGCTACACCTTGCTATTCTTCTGACAGCATGACTATCTGCGTGTGGTGTTTGGCCCAGGGATTTAACACCTCTGAGTGCACCTTTAGGGGAGGAAAAAGGAATTGGAATTAACTGAGGTTCAGTATTATCTGCCTACATGCCATAGGTGGCTGCGTGTCTTTCAGCCCTGAGGAAAAAGGCTTAATAACAGCCTCATTAAGAGCATAGTCCATTACTGATAAGGGTACCCCTGAGATGCACTAATTAAAAGCAAAAGGGGGGGGGTGTCAGACTGGGCAAATTGGACACACTGAGTGAAAGTTGAAGTTTTTCATGACAAAACAAAAGGCTGGCTAATCTGACTGCCTTCTGTGCACAGCTTTGTGTCTGCCCTGATGCACCTTACTGGGGCTGCTGCAGGTTTTTCTTCTCACCACCCGGCCATATTAAGACTTAAAAAGAAAAAAAAAAAAACAGTGACTTTGCACAGTGATCCTGCCAAATGAGATTATTTTTTATTTTTTTCAAATGTGTGTATTGCAAAAAGGGGTGTGTATGTGAAAGCAAGCTAAGTGAGTGAGTGCACTTGCCCACTTGGTGGCAGAAGAGCTCTACTGTAACCGGACTGTATCTTCCTGTCTGCCGCTGCCTCCCAATACACGACGAAAATCACATTGGATGAAGTAGGAAGACATCAGAATTCAGTCGTAGGTGTCATGAAGTTCATACTTTCTGTGCAGATTGAGGTGACAACGTGCGTTTTTTTTTTTTTTTCCAGTTTTGTCGGGTAACTTGATAATAGATTCCTGACTTCATGAGATAAGAAATGTGTAAAGCCAACATAGTAGCAGTACCTTGAATATAATACGTTGAGTAGAGGTGTGCTCTGTCTAATGTAGGTACTGGAATCCTTAAGCTGCTTTAAGTGCTCAAGGCGAACAACTCATTAATTTTAATGTCACCTTTGAAATTGGTGAAAAAGAAGAAGAAGAAGAAGAAGGAGGAGAGGAAAAAAAAAAAAAAAGGCTAAGGACTTAAGTAGCTGTAGCTCTTTAGCATGACAGGCAGGTTAGAAGTGTTTGTCCATTACTGCAGGCTGCAAGTAATCTGAAAGCAATTTGATTAGAATGTTTAGGTCGTTCAGGCGACTGTAAAAGAAGGAGAAGTAAAATATTAGCCGTATAGAAATGTGTTGCCCATCAAAATTGCACATCTCCTCCCACTGTTGAAACACTTCAAAGTTATTCTTTGTTGTACTGTGAGAGAAAAAAAAAAAAAGCCCTACCTCAGTGGATTTTTATATTGTGGGTACAATGTTTCTGAAATTACTTTCATCTTTGAAAAAGGAGGAAGAATAAGCGACTAGAAATATTGTCGTTGGTGACCCACGTGCATTTTTTTTTTTTTCCTATTTGGTAACAAACATGCATACCTAATAGAATAGCTCAAGCAAGCAGAAAATAAATTTCCTGCTCCCTATATACTCCTGTTGTCTCAGGTTTCATCCTTATCCATTTCAGTGCTGCTGGCAGCGCTGTCATTGATAGTAAGGGCAAGGACTGTTCATACACAAACCATTTCTCTTCTGGGAAGAATTGATTTAATGACAACATCCAGTGGCCGCAATCGATGGGGCAGAGGGAAAGGTACATTATGAGAAAAGGAAGACAGATAATGGAGGATCACAGAGCCATTTCCATCACTCTAACTAGCATCCTTGAACACTCTCCTTCCCTCCTTATTTGAAGACAACCCGCTGGAACAGGTCACAGTCTGGACTTGTCTGGTTTTCTTCCTCGAGTATTTTATCCTCACACCTTGTTCCCTTTGACCTTCTTGTTCCTCGACCCTTTGCAAAAACTCATCTGGGATTAACCCATAAAGACCCAGATGTTCACCAATAGCCAAAATTATTTACTCATATAGAAATAGAAATACATGTTGTAAATAATTGGTGTAAAATACAGTTTGTCATGTTTTCATGGTCATCAGATATGATCCATTTAGATGTTCAGACGCTCTATGGTTACCATGGAAACACCATCATCTTCTACTACATTGATCAATGAGACACTTGGTTTATGTTCAGTTAATGATAGATTTTACTGAAAAACTCATATTTTTCTCCAGTTTTCTCTGTATTTCATGTACAGTAATATTAAACAACTTTAACCCTTTGATGCATGAATTACAAGAAGCTTAGTCAAGATTTCCTAAGTGTTTTCTAACTTATTTTCATGGAGTTACATGCAAAATGCAATCATAATCCTATGAAATAAAACATTTTTAATACAGTTTTTGCCACATTTTGTATTAAATTTTGACATTTTGAGCACCTACAGAGGAGCTTTGCATGATTTCCAGCTCAAAAAACTATAGTTATCTCATACCGGCATTCACAAAAGTCCCGATCCAATCTGCCTATGCCTGAAATGCTCGGTTTCAGATTCTGGCCAATCTCGCTGTTCTCTGATTGGCCAGCTCAGTGGAGGCTTGGAGGGGGCAGAGTTAGAGGCAGACCGAGGTTTCTGGGTCCACCCCCACATGTGTATTTATTTACTGTGTAATAGCGCTAGGCTAACATGAGCTACAGAGCTATCAAGTCACACACTTTTGGGTCTTAATATACATTTCTGTGGCACACTGCTGTCACTATTGAACCTGGAGGAATCAAACACATTAATATTTTGGACCACTCGTGTTATGTTACAACCTGACATCAGGTTTTGTGCACATCTCATGAACATCTAGCAACTAGCAGTTTAGTGTAGCAGGAAACCATGTTGCAGGATTATGGCATAAACACTATAACCAGTGTTGGGAAAGTTCACCTTAATTAGGAACTAGTTCAAAGTTCAGTTCAAGTTACTCAATATGAATTAGTTCAGTTCATCGTTCATTCTTCCAAATTATGAACTAGAAGTTCATGGATCCCAAAATGAACTTTTTCGTTCTTTTTTTGTGTTATTAATTTATTATTAACCATTCGTGACGTTATCCTGACCATAGCCAGGAAATCAGGGGAAAATGCCACCCCTCCAGGGCCAAAGTAAGTACCTTACCCCAGGGTTAACTTCCCTCTGCAGGTTCTTAGAACACAAGGAGCGGTTTCAGTGAGTTTAATTTTCAATGTTTATTTCCAAGAACGGGACAACACCTGCTCCGGTCGCCGGTCACGCATTTAACACACACATTTAACTGTTTTTCTCCGCTCCCAAAAACTTTCTGCACCCCTCTCTCTCTCTCTCTCTCTCTCTGTCTCTCTGTCTCTCTCTCTCTCTCTCTCTCTCTCTGTCTCTCTCTCTCTCTCTGTCTCTCTGTCTCTCTCTCTCTCTCTCTCTCTCTCTGTCTCTCTCCCCCCCCCCCCCCCTCTCTCTCTCTCTCTCTCTCTCTGCTCCGCCCAAAACGCTTCTCATTTTCTATTCCACAACATTATGTTGCCAACATTTGTTCAGAATAATACAAAAATGACATCTATGATAATGCTGTGTTTTGATTCCATTTTATGCCTTATAGGACACAATAATTAAAATGTGATATAAACGAAATGTGAACTACATAAGAGCGCAGTTCAATAAATGCCCAACTAACCGCGTTCACAACTCACCGTTCATTTGGCAAAAGTGAACGAGTCGTTCACGTTCGTCAAAAATATGTGATGAATATTTGTGAACGGTCATTCAATGAACTCGTTCAGGTACAACACTGACTATAGCTCATTTTTTGTAACTACTTGTAGTTTAAAAATTTCATCAATGTATTCGTATTTTCAGACAAAAAAAAACATCTGTCTGTATAACTTGTTCTATGTTAATCATCTTCTTCTTTCAGATACATGTCTAAACACAAACACAGACACATTCATACACACAGTATCATCACAGTTTAGGTTATAAGAAGTGTATTGGTTTTTTTTTAGAGTTGAGGCTTCTTACAGAACTTTTTGAGCTATCTTGCTAACAGACAGACAGACAGTTACATGAAAATAAAAAACATAACCTACTTGCCAGAGGTAAATATTCTAATAAATGGTGAGAAATCACTTTAAATAAAGATTAAAGGTTCAAATAGTCTTAAAAAACATATGCCCCGATGAAGGCTCTTGGTTGCAATGCGTAGGCTGATGTGTTTTTAACTTTTACATTGTTTTATTAAATACTTTTTAATATATATTTTTCAAATGTCAGAGTGCCTCTGCTTTTTCTTCCTCTTCTAGTCTTAAAAAAAACATATTTAAACTTGACTTACCCTTGCAATTCCCAACGTTATTTTTTAGGGAATGCTGGTTTTAGTGAAAGTCGATCAGATGAATATTAGGTTAATATCTTGATATCCTGTAAAAAAAAAAAAAAAAAAAAAAAATAAAAATATATATATATATATATATATATATATATATATATATATATATATATATATATATAGTGAATGACATTTATTTAATGGTAAGAATTTCCTTTTCTCTTTGTCTTAAGAAAATTATTTTTATTCCAAATGGGTGGAGTATATTCAACCTTTACAATTAGATTTTATGAAAGCTTCAACACAAACTGACTTGACCTCATTCTCATTGTTTCTGTATTTGTTATATTTTTAGTCTCATCTGATCCATTCTCACTGAATTTATTTGATTTTTTCATTTCGTACACATGTTTCATATTCCGGAACAAAATTAACAAAATGTATGAATAGCAGTGAATCCAAAACTGCTTTTGATTTTAAGCATGCTATGTGATAAACTGCTGTACTATAAATAACACAAAAAAAAAAGGTTAAAATTTGAGAAAAAAAACATTAGGGATCCACCATTAAAGTAGCACTGGGTGTTTATGAGCTAAACTATTGGCTGAGGATTTCTGTTAACAGCCCCATCACTTTACCCCATGTTGCTACCCAGCTAACTGCTGTAATGTAGCAGCGGGTACATTAAGATTTTTCTCTCTTTTTTTTTTTTTTTTCTGCTTAATTTCATAATCAAGAAAGTGCATGTGTTTTACACCCAGCTGCTTCTTAAAAACCTCCTCAACTTCCCAAGTGAAGAGTTTGTCTCTCATCTGCATCTCAAGACTATAAGCACATTGATGAGTTGTTTCATCAAACTGAGGAGTTTAAGCTCTTCTCACAGCACCGTGATGCATTGTGGGTCCCACACCCCACTTTGACATTGTTTATGAGCTGCGAAAATGTTCACTTCCTTTCAAGATAATGAGTGTCATTCTGCAGGGCTTAGATTTCTTTTTCTTTTGTCTTTCTCTTGTCCCAGATATGATGACTGTATTATGAGTTCTATTTTTATGGAATTTACAGGGTCACATTAAAAAAAAAAACAAAAAAAAAAAAACAACAACTTTATACTTTCTTTCTGTATCCTGATTTGAATCACAGTGGAAATGCACTATATGCACCAAAAAGTGTCAGTGTATTGAGATAGAAGAGTCAAATAACTGATAACATGCACTCACAGATTTTTGATGAAATTTTCAGGATGTGTTGGGCGTGTCACAAGGAACAAATGATTACATTTGGGTGGTGATCCAGAAGGGATCCTGGATTCTGGACCACTTTGAAATTTTACATTGCGGCAAATGGAGAATACATTTCAAACTGATCCAGAATCCAGGCTCTCTTCTAGATCACCACCAAAATGTAATAATTTCCAGATCCCCCTATTACCAACCTACCCTGTACATTTCATCAAGATCTGTCCATAACTTTTTGAGTTATCTTGATAACTAACAGACAGACAATCAGTTTCAAATTGATCCAGAATCCAGGATCTCTTCTGGATGCTACGCACAGTACATACATGACGTATTTACGTATATTACATAGTATCATAGAGTACGTACAGTAATGTACATAATATTTATGTCTCTGGGATTTCGGTTTTGTTTCGTAAATTTAATTTTCTTTCGTATTCAGTGATGAAAAATTTATTTTGAAAAATGCGAAAAAAATTTCGTTACTTGGATTATTGATTAGCTGGGTGTTTCGTAAGTAGAGGTACCACGTATACGTATACGCTTTTTTTTATGTCTTGCATATTTTATTTAATTGATTTTAATTTTTTTTATGTATGTGTGTGTGCTTGCATTCCTATCTTTATGAGGACATTGATATGTTTATACAGTCACATCATGGGGTCTTCTGATACTATAGCCCCATTTCTACTCTGCAGTTCAGTATGGTACAGTTCAGTACAGTTCAGTTCAGTACGGTACAGTTCAGTACGGTACAGTTCAGTACGGTACAGTTCAGTATGGTACAGTTCAGTACGGTACAGTTCACTACGGTACAGTTCAGTATGGTACAGTTCAGTACGGTACAGTTCAGTATGGTACAGTTCAGTACGGTACAGTTCATTACGGTACAGTTCAGTACGGTACATTTCAGCACGGTACGGTTCTGTACGGTACAGTTCAGTACGGTACAGTTCAGTACGGTACAGTTCAGTACGGTACAGTTCAGTATGGTACAGTTCAGTACGGTACAGTTCATTACGGTACAGTTCAGTACGGTACAGTTCAGTATGGTACAGTTCAGTATGGTACAGTTCAGTACGGTACAGTTCAGTACGGTACAGTTCTGTACGGTACAGTTCAGTACGGTACAGTTCAGTACGGTACAGTTCAGTACGGTACAGTTCAGTACGGTACAGTTCAGTATGGTACAGTTCAGTACGGTACAGTTCATTACGGTACAGTTCAGTACGGTACAGTTCAGTATGGTACAGTTCAGCATGGTACAGTTCATTACGGTACAGTTCAGTATGGTACAGTTCAGTACGGTACAGTTCATTACGGTACAGTTCAGTATGGTACAGGTCAGTACGGTACGGTTCTGTACGGTACAGTTCAGTACGGTACAGTTCTGTACGGTACAGTTCAGTACGGTACAGTTCAGTACGGTACAGTTCTGTACAGTACACTTCAGTATGGTACAGTTCAGTATGGTACAGTTCAGTATGGTACAGTTCAGTACAGTACAGTTCAGTACGGTACAGTTCAGTACAGTACAGTTCAGTACGGTACAGTTCAGTATGGTACAGTTCAGTACAGTACAGTTCAGTACGGTACAGTTCAGTATGGTACAGTTCAGTACAGTACAGTTCAGTACGGTACAGTTCAGTATGGTACAGTTCAGAATAGTACATATATTTTAGTGTTTCCATTATGATGAAAGCATACTGGTCCCATGGTACATGTTACTATTTTGGTCACCCTTCTGTTTGGGGTCCCAAGCATACCGTACCACTCCAGTGTAGGAGGAGCCAAGCACTGTCAGATGGTGATTGGTTGAGGAAAAGTGTTGTCGTGTAGCGCAACAACAAACCAAAAAAAAACAAAAAACGTGGCATTTTTAAAATCCATCTGTGCCGGAAAAGAATAGATGTCTGACAATGGAGTTGAGAGTAGTGATGAGATACACGTTTTATTGTGCATTATTAGTGAAGAGGCGGCGCAGTGGGAGTTGGACGGGGCTGTTCACAGTGAAAAAGTGTTCCAGCTGGTTTCAGCTAAAATGACAGAGAGGGGCTTCATTGCATTGGTGGCCCAGTGCCGAATTAAGCTAAAAAAAGACCCAAAACTTCGGAGTGATTATCGGCGGGCGAAAGACCATAACAGTCACAGTGGCTCAGAAAGAAAAAACTGGAAATGGCTGTGTGTTATTCCTCTACTTTGTCGGTCTGTTTGCTTCCAGCTCGCGACGGGCCTCATATGTCATGTGACACTTCCACGAAACAGCACGTCTCCTTCTGAAGGTCTCGTTAGACAATGGAAACGTAAGCTGTCCAGAAGAGACCCGTACTGTACCTGATCAGACCTAACCCGTACTGTACTACATAGTGGAAACACCCTTTATGGGACCAAAATTTAAGTACCCATGAGGATTAAATATAAATATAGGCTCCCAATAGTAAGATATAAATCTGTGTAAAGTATGAAAATGTTGCCCCTATAAACGCATTAACTTTTTTTTTTCTTGAAGTCCCAATAAAGCATGAGGGAAACATGTATTTTTGAAAGGTTTGAAGACGTATTTACTTTTTTAAAAATTATATAATTTTCTTGTATTATTATTGTGTACTTCTTTTACATTTTATTTAATTATTTTATTCTTTTTTTTTAAAAATTGTAACATATTTTTATTTATTTATTTATTTAAAAAATAAATACTATTACCCAAAAAAAGCTACTTTACCTACAATTAATGATTACACACTTACATCCTCATGAGGCATGGAAACCAGAATGTGTGTGTGTCTGTGTGTGTGTATTTTTTTGCTTACATTTAAATCCTTTGTGTATCATAATTTATGTTTTGTTGCATGATTTATATTGATTTTATTTTCTACATAAATATTTCAAACAAACCTATACTATAGCAGACAATAAATAATTCCAAGGCACTCTCTTATAAGTGAAAATTAAAAAGCCTTCATTAAATTGGCTTGGTTACAAAAACCTATAAAATCATATAAAAACCCCCAATGCGTTTCGGCATCATAGTCCTATACTATACTTTACAAATATACTATGTATTACCAATCTGACCACGCACTAAAATTCTAACCCAGTCTGTTCGCTCCTATGTGTCTCGAGAACTTATTTAAGGGATAACGCAGGTCCAGGAAGTCTCACCTCGGGCAGGCCGTTTTAAAGCCCCGGGGCCCCCCCAGCTGAAGTCGGGTCACCTGCTGTCCTTAGAGTCTACTTAGGAAAAGCCATCAGATCTCTTCCTGAAGACCCTAGGCATCTCTGCGGCTGCTGCTGGGTTACAAGGTCTAAGATATAGCTTAGAGCAAGGCCCAAACGAGTCGTCAGAGGTATCGGTATAATCTTACCCCCCCCACCCCCTACCCCTTTTAAAAGAATAATTAAATGCTACATTCCGCTCAGTGTTCGAGGTTGTCGTGGGAGACAGTAGGAAATATGCTGTGAAATGTTCTGTTTTTATGTTTTGTGATAATTACACTAATTATGATCGACAGCAGAAGTTGTATAATAGAAAAAAAATTAAAAAAAACATGAAAATATATTGTTGATATAAATGTTTTGACTAAAAGAAATTCATTTAATTCATTTTTGTATTCACTTGTATTATTTGACCTGTTACATTTTTGAAAAATAAAAAAAATTAGTGTGTGTGTGTGTGTGTGTGTGTGTGTGTGTGTGGGGAGGGGGGGGGGGGGGGGGGTCAGCATGTAGGATAATTAAACAGTGTATTTTCTTGTTGTGAAATTGTTATGATTTTCTTGTTTTATTCCTTGCATCAATTAGCACTAAACATGTGTCTATATATAATCTATATTAGAACTTTGTAAAGTAACTTTATTATTATTGTTATTATTATGACTATTATTATTGTTATGTACATTTACTGACTTTATGATGATTTAGATTTTCTTCAGTTTTTGTCACAATTCAAAAGTAAACATGTGTATATATAATCTATATTATAACTTTGATTAATTGATTGATTGATTGATTGATTGATTGATTGATTGATAGTCTTTATTGTCATCATACAATAATGTGCAGTGATATTTGTAGGATTCAGGATTGATTTTAAAGTGCTTTTATTTGAGTCTTAATGGTTGTGGTCCTGTTTATTTATCTGCTTTTAACATATGATCCCTCTCAGACCCTCAGGTCTGAGAGGGATTTTAATTGTCCCTAGAGTTCACACTAAAACACATGGTGAGTTTTTTCCCCTAACTATAGTTCAATTTTATTCTTAACATTATTTTACTCTGCTATTTTATGTATTTACTTTTATTGTATTGCCATAATTTATTTATTTATTCTATTCTTTTTAATTCTGTAAAGCTTTTAACTTGTTCCTAATAATATCCTAATAATATATATCATACATGGTCAGTTGTTCATTCATTATCTGAACCCGCTTTATCCTCACAAGGGTCACAGGGGTCACTGGGGGCCTAATCCAGCTACAATGGGCGAAGGCGGGGTACACCCTGTATGAGACGCCAGTTCATCTCAGGGCTGAACATATATAGACAAACAATCACTCTCACATTCACACCTATGGACAATTTTTAGATTAACCAATTAACCTATCAGTGCATGTGTTTGGATGGTGGGAGGAAACCGGAGTGCCCGGCGAAAACCCACGTGGACACGGGGAGGACATGCAAACTCCACACAGAAAGGTCTGGTGTGGGATTCGAACCAGGGTCCTTCTTGCTGTGAGGCACGAGTGCTAACCACTGCACCACCGTGCCGCCCCTGGTCAATTGTTAAAAAAAAAAAAAAAGTCAGCCTGTAGGATAACTAAATAGTGAATTTTGTAATAGTGAGATTTTGCTGATTTTCTTGTTTTATTCCAGACCAGCAGTAAACATACGTATATATAATCTTTATTATACCTTGATTGATAGATTGATAGGTTTATTGTCATCATACAACAATGTACAATGATATTTGTACAGTGATTATTATTATTATTGTTATTATTATTATTATTATTATTATTATTATTATTATTATTATTATTATTATTATTATTATTATTATTATTATTATTATTATTATTATTATTATTTACTAACTTTATGATGATTTAGATTTTCTTCAGTTTTAGTCAGAATCCAAATAAACTATTTTTGCATTGAAATATATTATATACGTGCTTCATTACTCAAATATTTATGTGCATAATTTGACCACAGTCTAGCCTATGTTTTTTTTTTTTTTCCACATTGTGCTATAACTTCACTGTAAATATGGACACATCTCTCCGTCTTCTATCCTTTTTTTTTTTTTTTCTGACAGTGATCGCCCAAGACGTGCTTTCTGAACCTAAACTCGACGAGAATGCAAAAGAAATGCTTTTGTCTTTTGTTGTACAATGTCACGGTGTGATCAGGAACCACAGACGGCATTAAATCATACCCGTGGTTGAAATGTCAAAAGCCGGTGGGGGTCTGTGGTGAGCTGTATAATTTATTTGTAACAGTGAGAAGGATTTTTTTTTTGTTGTTGTTTTTGTTTTGTTTTTTCTGCCTTTTCTACATATTCTTTTTTTTTTGTTTGTTTGTTTCCTTGACAACTCCGCAATCAATCTGACTACAACACCTACAGGAAACAAACTGAAGTAAAATAAGCAAGTTCTATATTGACCTTTATGAATGTTCCACCTACACTTTTTTTTTTTTTTTTCCTTCTGCGTTCTACGCTTGTGAGACGACACATGGTTAATAGCATTGACAAAAGGGAGTGAGAAGAACTTGTGTTGAGTTTTTTTTTTTTTTTTTTAGACAGACATTTAACATTGCTGTGTTCACTGACCCACTTACTGTACTTTTCCCGTTGCATATTCTCTCCCCATATCACAGTTTTGGGTGACAGTGCTATAATTCATGGAAACCACATAGTAAAATTACCCTTTTCTTTCACAACTGAGAAGTCAAAGCTGTCATTTTCAGCGGTCAAGCAGACTCCTTTATAATAACTGCACAATGTGACTGTTTCTGTTTGATGAGCGTGCTGTGCTCTGACAGCAGACTGCCTGCAGCTCTTCGCCTGCCTGCTCATCTCCTGTTGAAAATGAATGACTTCCGGGTGGCAATCACTTACTGCGTGTAATGGCCCTTAAGGTGTCCCATCACACTTTACTCTGAGCGATGCTGCCAAGTATGAAGACTCCATAGAACAGTTATGATGAATGTTTTGTGTCTGCACCCTGGATAATCTACACCAAATTAGGATGGTTTTGTTTTCAAACAACACAATGCATTTTGAGTTTGCTTCTTCGCAGAATGTAGTAATATGTAATTAAGTTGGAGTGCATGTCACAATAGTTAAAATCATTAACACTTAACAATACCACATGCTTTCACAGAAACACATTTTCACTCCCTGCTCAACACGCTGCAAAAAAAAATCTGAATTTTACCAAGTGTATTTGGCTTAATTTCTAGTGCAAATATATCATAACACTTAAAGCGAGGCAAACATGTGATCAACTTTATTATTATTAATAATAATATATATTTTTTCTCATATATATGATATATCTTTATTTTAGAATGACCTACAGAGAAACTTTTTAGTGATAAAAGTAAATTTTGATGATAGATCTGCAAAGTTTTATTTCAAGAAATCTTATCACCACCACCAGAGGAAGCATGTGAGAGTGAATGAATAATGGAACACTAATGTGAAGCACTTTGGTTGCCTTGAAAATCACTATATAAAATGTAATCCACTATTATTATTATTATTATTATTATTATTATTATTATTATTATTATTATTATTATTATTATTATTATTATTATTATTATTATTATTATTATTATTAACAAGATCATTTTTACTTGGCAGATTGTTTTTTTTATTATTAATTCATTAATTTGCTTAATTCAAGACTCTGTTAAAATAAAAAAAAAATAAAATAAAAAAATCTGCCAGTGGAACAAGTGAAAATTTCCTTGGTGAGATTTTTTGAAATGACACACCGCAAAACTCTAAAACTTACTTTGTGTATTTTTTTCCTCATTTCTAGTCCAAATATGTCATCACACCTAAAATAAGACATAATCACCTAAAAAGGAAGTTTCCAGTGAGTTATAAGAACTTCTTTTTAGACAATAGAGCTGGAAATTAAAACTTTGCTTCAATTAAGCAAAATAAAAAAATCTTGAAAAAGATCATTTTTACTTGAAAAATTATTTCTTGAAATAACATTTTCCAAATCTATTGTCTGAAATTAAGTTGTTATATCTCACTGAAAAGTTATTCTTCAGGTAATTATGCCTTGTTGTATTTGATATTTTGACTAGAAATAAAAACACACATACAAACTTTAATATTTCAATTTCTGCAGTTTATTGGAATAAATTTAGAAAAATCACTTAAAATTAATTTGGGAACTACCATAGAAGTAACACTGGGTCTTTATGGCCTAAAATGTCTTTATTGAAATAACATTTTCCTTCTTATATTTCACTGAAAAGTTACTTTTTAGGTGATTATGTCTGATTGTAACTGTGATATATTGACTAGAAATGACAAAAACACACTTTAATATTTAGATTTTTGCAGTGTATTCAAATAAATAGAGAAAAATCACTTAATAACAGTTAAAAAAAAAAAAAAAAAAACTCATTTGTGAACCACCATAGAAGTAGCACTGGCTCTTTATGGCCTAACATTAAACAGTCAAGACAAAAACACCATTATCCCAGTATTTGTAGTTCACTCCTTCCCACTTGGGTCACATTATACTTGAACTATAGCATCACTATCAAGCAATGCAAAGCAATATTTCAAACTTTTTTTTTTTTTTTTTACCCAGAGTCCACTTTGGCAAGTTAAGAGCCTCCATTGGCTGCTCTGGTCCCTTTATTCCCTGAGCACTGAGGAGCCCAGGTGTTGGCAGTGAGCAGCTTGCATGGCAGAGAAGTGATATTTTGATGAGATGACAGTCCGCTCGCTTTGCAATTCTGCCGTGCGGTACAGCATTGTGGCCCACCGCTCCAATGGGACGCACAGATCCTTGGGTCTACACAGCTGGCATCAGATCCTGCCAACTGCAGCGGCTCCCCGTCACAGATGTTCATGCAGCCACCACATTGGCAGCGTCTAGTCCTTTGTGTTGACCTTATTCACAAGCACAGCAAGACACGGATTAAAAAACGGAATGCTGCAGCTTGCGTTGAACCTGTTCAGGGAATACAGTGAGTTTCTGCCTGATTAGCTCACCAGGTAATTACAGTATTTACAATTGTATGCTGTCTGCGATGACGTTATACACTGCAAAAATCTAAATCTAAGTTTTTTTTTCCCTCCTTATTTCTAGTCCAAATATCTCATCAAACCAGACGTTTGCAGAATTATTTATTCTGAATAAAAAGAAAATTAAGAATTAAAGCTATTTCTTTTGTGTTTACATGGATGACAAATAAAGGTTTCCATATTTGGACTTTCAGAGCTGGAGGTACAGAGGGTTCTGATTGGACAGAACACACTGTAGATTTTGCAGTGTTAATTTGGAGACAATGGGACCAAATACACTCTAGAAGAAGTTAAATAACCTCTCTAAGTGTTGATTTAACACTGCAAAATTTACTGTGCAGCCACTTAACGTCTGGATGTCTACTTCGTGTTTTGCTGTTGTTTCAACTATCAACATGTTAGACTAGATAGTATATATGATTTTTGCATTTATTTTTGAAATAATTACAACCGATTTAACAAACCAATGCCGGCAACTTGGAATATGTGCATCATTGCGACATGTGCAGAATGATAGAAATAATGTTAAGACTTGAATTAACCGTTTACATGTCAGAGGAATTATCAAATTTGGAATTAAATGTGCAATAAACCACTGACTCCATTTGGAATTAAGTTTAATTGGGAATAGTCATTTTCAGCTGGAATTGGGTGTTTACATCGTAACCTTCGGGTGTCCAAGGCCTTTCAGAGACTCTGAGGTTGTATTTCAACTAACTGTAAACATCTATGCAAAAGTGTCACATATGGTTGTATTCTGAAAAAAGCTGAACAAAAAATAATATGAAAGCCAACTGAATGTAACACAAACATATTTTATTTAAATTGAGTGTAAACACAACTGTATAAAAAAAACTTCTTCAAACAGTGTAAGAAAACACACAATAAATATATCGAGCCAAAACTTTTGAAGTGTCAACCTTGTAAACACAAGTGTTTACTGCATAAAAGTAAAGAGAGAGTTTAAAAATGTTCTATGGAAAATAATGATTGTATGTACAACCAACAGAGATACTGAGAGAGAGAGAGAGAGAGAGAGAGAGAGAGAGAGAGAGAGAGAGAGCAATATATATATATATATGTATATATATATATATATATATATATATATATATATATATATATGAAGAGTTCATTTGTAAAAAATGTTTTTTTTTTATTCTACATTCCAGGTAATACTCATTGATTTGATATAATATTTATTTAATTTGGTAAGTTCCACTAAATTGAATAAATAATATATTAAAACAATGAGTATTACCTGAAATGTAGAGTGAAAAATGCCACTTTGTGAAAAAAATAAAAAATGGAGTTATCTGTTTTTGCAAATGAACTCTTCATATATATATATATATATATATATTACTGTATATGTTTGAATGACCAAAACTCACACGTGTTTTTGGAGAAGTATCAAATTGCCCTCTGGTGGGCACTCCACACTGTAGATTTTGCAGTGTTAATTTGGAGACAATGGGACCAAATATACTCTGGAAGAAGTTAAATAAACTCTCTAAGTGTTGATTTAACACTGCAAAATTTACTGTGCACAGAGAGGAATTAATCTTTATTCTGAATTAAACAGGAAATAACATGAATTAAGCAAAAAAAAAAAAAAAACTAAAACATTATGTACCATATACATACAACTAACAAAGATTAACACATTTCATAGAAAGTCAACATTTCAAGCAGCTGCAGATGTTTATTAGGATCGTAGTGTTTTTTCTGGGCACCATGGACAATATATTGAAAATCCAGGTTATAGGCATGTGTGTTACACTTGTCTACAAGTAAAAAAGTTTCCAGAATAAAGAAAACCCAAGTCTTTAATGCTGGTTGGCTCAAGTTTCCAAGATCAGTCTGGGGTCAAAATGTGAAATTCTTAGAATGAACAAGTGAATAGGTTTTAATCCAAAGGAATATTGGTCTCAGATCTACCAGATCTACCTCAAAACACTGTCTGCACATTATGATCCATTCACTTTACAGGTTCTTTCTAATGGAATATTTACAAATCCATTGTAGACTATCTCTCTATCTATCTAAGCAGTTATTTTAGATTGAATCCAGGTTACTGGCTGGCTTCCCTCAACTTTGTTTTCCACGAAGCTCTGTCTTTGGGGTCAGCCTTGGCCAACCTCCACTGTTGGCAGTCCTGGTCACATAACTGGGCCGACTAAGACCCCTCCTCCCAGCAGGGGCAGATCTATGGATGGGCCTGGGTTGGTGGGGCCCACCTTGATTGACAGCTGTGTCCACCCAATCACAAGCTCAGGAACAGAATTCTAGACCAATTTTCGTTGCCTCATCAAACTGAAATGTTGATCAATATCTTTAATATAGTTAGTTTATTTCCATTGACTTTTACATATAAATATGTATATTTAATATTTGTGTTTATTTTAAAAAAATCAGTTTATTATTGTTGTTGTTGTATTATTGGTAATAGCAGTAGTAGTATTATGGAATGGTGCACCAGGGGGGGGGGTATCTAAAAATAGCCGTCTAGATCCGCCACTGCATGCTACCACCAACTTAGCCTCCTCTCCCGTCGGACAACCTCCAGGTCTTCTAAGTCCAACCTCAGCAACAGCTCACTCGATGGGACAGATGTCATGTCTTCTGTTTTCACACCACAGATTCATCGGATCATTGCACGGTCGTTGGGTTGTCGCCGTTGGAGGTCTGGCTTAGTCAGTGGCCAGGTCTCACAGCACAGTTTATGTGCATGTATACATGTACATAAACCATCATATATGTGGAATAACACACCATCATATATATTAAAAACGTGAACTAACCAACGCTAAAGTCATTTGTTTTCTGATTCAACTTATTCAAGTATTTACAATTTAGTACATTTAATGTCTGCAGTAAATAATTTCTAAAAAAAAAAAACAAAAAAAACTGTAAAGCAGTGATGTTGGCAAATGGTTGATTTGAAAAAGACACTCCTGCACTCAACTCAGCCTGCTGTTTCCATTTGAACTTGAAGCCATAAGCCAGTGGACAGGGCATGTCAGTCACTGTGGCTTGGTCAAGTGTGCGTTAAAGGGACATGTTTCAACAGTTATCGATCACTGTGAAATGGCCCGTGCTACAGGTTTTTGAGGCCTGAAGAGATGACGGCTCTGGGGATCCTCTAACTTTCACTACAGCATTTTTACCAGCCCTACTGTCACACAACACCTACTACAATGGATTTGAAAAAAAAAAAAAAAAAAGTATCATGGTTGGCAGATGATTTATCCCAGGGTTGGTGGTTCAGTGTTTCTGTTACTTAATGATACAAATGGGTGAATATAGTCTCAAACTTTGCTACAGAAAAAAAAAAAAACGTTTATGATTATTTTTGCTCTAAAGTTGAATTGACCGGCAGTTTAATTAATGATATTGTCATTAAGGTTTTTAGCTTTAATAAAGAGCAATGTAAAAAAAAAAAAATCATTCAGTGAAAAATGATATTAAAAAAAAAGAGAGAGAGATACATGGAACAGGGGCTCACAAAATTAAAATGAATTAATATCAAATGCTCAAAATAAGATAATCTTCTTTCATACACACTGTAAGTACAGTGTTGTACCTGAACGCGTTCATTGAACAATCATTCATGAACTATATCATATTTTTAACGAACGTGAACGACTCGTTCACTTTTGCCAAATGAACGGGAAGTTGTGAACGTGGTTATTCTGGCATTTATTGAACTGCGCTCTTATGTAGTTCACATTTCGTTCTTATCACGTTGTAATTATTGAGTCCTATCCGGAATAAAATGGGATCAAAACACAGCATTATCATATATGTCATTGTTGTATTATTCGGCCAGGGGGGTGGGGGGTGGGGGGCTGCAGAGAGTTTTTGGGAGCGGAGAAAAAGAGTTAAATGTACAGAGTGTGACGGCGACCGGAGCAGGTGTTGTCCCGTTCTTGGAAATAAACATTGAAAACGAAACTCACTGAAACCGCTCCTTGTGTTCTAAGAACCTGCAGAGGGAAGTTAACCCCGGGGTAAGGTACTTACTTCCGCCCTGGTGGGGTGGCATTTTCGCCAGATTTTTTGACTACAGGATAACGTCAGAAACAGTTAATAATAAGTTTACAATAATAACGAAAAAAAGAACGAAAAAGTTCATTTTGGGATCCATGAACTTCTAGTTCATAATTTGAAAGAATGAACGATGAACTGAACTAATTCATATTGAGTAACTTGAACTGAACTTTGAACTAGTTCCTAGTTAAGGTGAACTTTCCCAACACTGTGTAAGTATCAAGACATTTAAGTGCACTAACAAATCACTAAATGAAACATACTTGTTACTGTACTGCTAATATTTTAATAAACTATTTTATGTTTTGTTTTTCTGATATTTTCTTACCTCAGCCCTGACAAAATACCACACATTAGTCTACAAAAATATTCATAGAATGCCTAATCGTGCCCCTATTTTGTGCCAATCACAAGTTTCTATGACAACCTGTTCTTAAATTAGAGCCAATAATGTGATTCTGACCTTCCTGTTACGTGCGACGTCAACCTTTGACCTTTTGCAATATTGATAATTTCCTTATACTGTATGTATAAATGCATCAGTGCATGTAATATTATGATAATATATCCAGTATTAATTAAGTTATCGCAGCTTATGTCTATACTTAACACACACACAAACAGTGTTACAGAAGTTAATTTTGCGACATATCACTGTTGACCTCCAGAGATCTCAAAAACTGTTGGTCGTAGGTGATAACGCCGAACATGAGAATTGTAAAAATCTTAATTTTGCATCATTTGGTACCACTTTGAAAGTTCTGTGACCCTCCATTCTTGTGTTATTACTGATAATGTGATTTTGACCTTTTAGTTAATTGTGACCTTGACCTTTGACCTTTATTCAAATAGATCATTGCATCTGATGTGCATTCGCAAAATGTATATGCCTAAGTAATTTCATGGTGATATCTCAAGTATTTATTGAGTTATAGTATAATATGTCTCTGCAGACACACACACACACACACACACACACACACACACACACACACACAAGGTGATTACAATCATCTCCCCCATTAACCTATTTAGGACTACAGTTTCACTGGTGACACATTTTTACATCCAATTGTTTTAGCTGTATTTTCTATTATATAACACATTAGGGTAGTCGTCAGCATTGACTGAGGGAGAGGGGTGGAAGTGGGCGGAGCTTAAAGCAGCAGTATTACTTTTAGTAGTGTTTTAGTGAGGTTTTTACTGTGTTGTTGTACTGAACTATTGTAAATAATTTTATATAATATTGATAGTGCTGTTTTAGCGTGTTCTGCTAGTGTTTTTGTCGAGTTTTGCAGATGTTATTTTTTTTACCCCAATGTTTAGCTGCATTTTTCCCGTTTCTACAGTTAATAGATGAATGAACGAATTGAACTAATTAAAGAGACTGAGCTGAGACATAGATGCAGAATGATCTAGACATACAAAAATGTTTGATTACATAAAATAGTTAAGTCTATTTCTATAATCTCATAAAATTTCATTTTAGAACATTTACCGTTGTTTTTCATAGTAAAATAGGATAAATATTCAAGTCTGTGCTTTTATTTTTAATTTTGTTTTAAACATTTATTACATATAATAATGGTAATTAATTTGCATATATTGAAAGTTAGCTTCGTCCTGAAAAAAAAACCAAAAACTAAGGTTTAAAAGAAGACAGTTTCTGACACTGTTATTACACGAACAACATAAAGAAATCTAGACGGTCTGTTATAATGGCAGTCATTAAAGGGTTAAACAGTTATCTCATTTGATTTATGTTTTATCAGTCAAGCATTTATTTAATATGTAAGTATGCTTGAACCTTTTTTGGCATCTGATGGGCTACCCATTCTAGACAAGTTGTTTCCAGTTGAAACCCAGAGGTTACCATGTGGGTTTGTTTGTTTGTTTGTTTGTTTTTGCATTATATTTACAGTTTTCACCAGATCAGATAATGGATACGGGAAGAGCTTTAGAAATCTCTGGTACAACAAATGGATGATGGATAAAAGAGTCTTAGACACACAAGAGTTTTTGAGCTCCTGGGGTTACAGATAAACAAAATAAGCACAGATCGAGCAGCCAAATATGATAGCGATATCAATTGGAATAATAAAGTAAAATAAATGAGTAAATACATAAATCCACAAATCACCACAATGGAATTTTTCTTGGAAGATTAGCACCAAATGTGAATATGGATAACTATAATTTAGAAAATTGGTTATTTTCTATTGAGTACGATAACGGTGGTCGACAAGTATAAAACTAATGAAATGTTCCCACATGTGTGTGACTGATAAAAACAAACAAACAAACAAAAAAAGTCTTAAATGCTGGTTGGCTCAAGTTTACAAGATAAGTCAGGGGTCAAAATATGAAATTATTAGAATGAACAAGCGAATAGGTTTTTGTCCACTTCTTATTAGAGTTTGCGGGTCTGAGGTTTGGTTTATTTAAAAAACAAAAAAAAGGGAGACAATTGTGGCGCTCATCCCCAGGGGCGTCACAGCCATTTTAAATATGGGGGGTGTTCTAGGTTGTGGCACATGAGCAAAATATTGTGAATCTATCATCGGAAAATTAATGAACAATGATCCATTAATGGTTACATTTTTATAATAAAAAGGTAATATATGGCCAAAACCCCCCCCCCCCCCGCAAAAATGTGTTTTTCCTCAATTAAACATTTATTCAATTCATAAGTCAAAATTCTGAGATAAAAAAGAATCTAAATGATTACATAAAAAGTAAAAATTATTACATAAAAAGTAAAAATCATGAGATAAAAAGTAAAAATCATGAGATAAAAAAAAACTGATATAAATTTGGATTTAAAAAATCAGACACTGATTTTACAGACACTGTTCCTCTTTTTTTGTACAAAAATGTTTTGTCCATGTCAGGGGAGACGACTAAAAAAAATGTTCCTCAGGGGGAACATCACTGAAAAAACTTTGAGAACCACTGTCTTAGGGTAAATGTCACAGAACAAGACATAGTTTAGTTAACTTAGTTTAACAACGGTAACATTTCTCATTACTTACTGGTTGATTGTTTGCTAACACCTGTTTACATTTCGGCCTGTGAACTGAGGTGCGCTTGATTTATATATGCTGTTGTGTCGCCCGGGCGGGTAAACAGTTTAAACCATAGATGTTGTAACATCCCCAAAATGTTATTGATGTTTGTTTGATGTGATTGTGATGACAGTAACTGTTTATCCTGAAATAAAAAGTAGGTGAGACCAACTCTCCATCTGTTTCCTGGATCCAGTAACGATACAAAATATAAACTCAGGAAAAAGTGGAGGCTATGAAATCATCTGGTTGGAGAAGTGGGGGTGTCGCAACACCCCCATCCCCCACGGCTGCGTCGCTCATGCTCATCCCACAGCTAGTGATGTTAAAACGAGGCTTCATGAAGCATTAGTTGTTTGTTTTTCGTCCTCTAGATGGAGCTCTCTGTTCAAGAAAGCTGTAATGCTGCTGTAATAAAGGATAAATATTTTTAATAATACATGATTTGAGCATCACAGCACTATTAGCATTATCTGATATTCCCTCAAATTAATCAGTAACTCCGAATGAAAAGTGTTGTAAATTGTAAAGCAGTCCTCGAGGACCGGTGTCCTGCATGTTTTAGATTTTTTTTCCCTCTTCCATGTGATTCAGTTTAACCCTTTAACTCCTGAGAACTAACAAAGTAACTGGTAACATGAGCAAAGTAAGACACAAATCAAAGAAAAATACCAAATAAAAAAAAACAAAAAACTAAAATGTAGAAAAATAAACAAAACTAATAAATATTTACAAAATGACAAATAATGTGGAAAATTACTTATTACTTAATAATCTTTGCTTCTGCCTGAGCCTTTTTCAGTCATATTCTCTATTGTTCTCTCTCTTTTTTTTGCTGCTTTGAATTGAATATATGACTGAAATAAACTAAACTAAAAAAACTAAAACACAAAAAAAAACCCTAGTATTGAAATTTGGTCCCAGCAATTTTAATTTTGCCTTTAAAAATGTTTAAATAAATAAAAAAAGGTGCTTTTTGGCACCTTGTCCATGCACAAAACTAAAAGGAAAACGGTTGAATTTTTCTGAATATTTAAACATCATCATCCATTCAGAATCCATCATCCCTGACACTTAAAGAGTTAATAATCAGCTCCTCATCAGACTAATAATGATGCAATGGCCTCCAGGTGTAATGAAAGAGGGAAACATCTAAAACATGCAGGACACCGTCCCTCAAGGACCACAGTTTGACACCCCTATAGAATAATAATATTATTGAGTATTTACCTTCTATACGTTTACAGTAGAATGGCTACATGACCCGTCTGGTCCAGTGACAGGTTCATTACACATGTCTCCACATGTCCTGCTTCCATTAGGTCCACCTGCGGACTATGTCAGGAATCGTTCACACATCGACTCAGTTGAGCACTTAAATATACAAAGCCACCATGTCGATACATCACTATACAACCGTCTTTTTTTTTTTCCGTGCAGAAGTGGTATGTCTCTGTGTCCGTGTTGATAATAGCGTTCCCATTATTGCCATTAGTCCAGAAAATACGAACAAAGTCATGACACCAGGTCATTTCACCGCGCTGTCCTCCAAGGTGTTTACGAGAGTAGGATGCGGAATGGACACACAGCGTCTTCCTTTGTGAGACAAGCACTTGAATGTTTCCATTTTAGAGCCATTGCTAGTGAACACAATCGTCAACAAAACTGTGACCCTGATCAAACAGAAATGTAACACTATTTCCAGCTAGGATGTGGAGATATACTTGAAATGTACAAGAAAATGGGTCTATAAAAAAAAAAAAAGAAAATGAAAGTAAACACATCTTGTCTTTTCATTCTTAAGTGCAGATGTGACCGGTGGTGTCAGTTCAGTGTTGTGTTTCTAACTGGTGTGATGTAGAATGGAGGACGAAATGGTGCCTCACTCTCCATTCATGTTCTTGTCTTTATCCTGTATGTTTTTAGATGTTTGCCTCTTCCAGTACACATAATGGTCTTTATCAGGCTTCGACACAGCTTGATAATAGGTGGATTATTTGAATCAGGTGTGTTGGAACAGGGATACATCTAAAACAGGGGTCTTAAACATACGGATTCGGGGGCCAAATGTGGTCCATTGGATGAAGAGCATAATAATATATTAAATGACTCCATATTTTCTGCTCAGTTTTCAATTGATTTCTTTTTTTTTTTTTTTTTGCTGCTGTTTTACTGCAGAAAATAACATTAAATTGTGAAAATATTTGCATTTACAAACTATCCTGTACTAATACAATGTGAATAACCCGAAATGTCTAAAGAAAGTTAAAAAAAAAAACAATTTGAACCATTTTCTGCTTCTGTTACTAAGAGTTTAGTGTCTTTGCAGAACTGACCCATAATAAAACACATGGACAAAAAGCCAAATATTATTATAATTGTCCTTATTTTCCTCATGAAATGTAACTTTTTTTTGCATTTGGATCATTTCTAAAAAGATTTTCATCATCTAATGGTTTTTTTTTACCACTAAAATGACAAAAATTTGAAGTCATTATTTATAGGTTATTATGTTTTCATTTTACCATATATTATTATTTTTTATTTTATTAACACATGAACAAATGATAATTCAGACTTGTAAAAAAATTGCCTTATTTTCCTTATGAAATGTAACTTTTTTTTGCATTTAGATAATTTATAGAGAAGCTTTTCATAATTTAATGGGGGTTTTTTTTCCATTAAAATAATGACACAAATTTGGAGTTGTAATTTTTTTTTTTTATTGTTTATTATGTTTTAATTTTACTGCTTTAACCCATTGGAGATTAAATCAAACTGAATGTGGCCCCTGAAGAAATGATTTGGAGACCCATGCACTAAAACATGCAGGACCAGGGTTGCAGATTTTTTAAATATGTTAATTTGACCTGTGACATCAAAGGAGGATTAAAACAAGTGCAAGCTCAAATGTGTTTAAAAAATAAATATGTTGCTAAAGTTTACTGTTGAAACCTTGTTTTAAGCCTGTGTGAAACATACAATACAAAAAATGGTGCCTGGCACAACAAACCCCGCCTTCCGTGACCACATTTGACCTGATTTGCTGTATTTGTTATCATTGTGAAAACACATTTTTGGTGACTATGACCTTTGACCTACATTCACCAACCTTTAGTGAGATTTATTCTAGACCACCTCACACCTTTCCTGAAATCATGGAAATTGGTCCAGTAGTTGTTTTGTAAATCTGCCGACAGTTTTTGGTAACAAATGTTGGTGTGTGTGTGTGTGTTTGCATTCCTATCTTTATGGGGACATTAATATGTTTACACAGTCACACCATGGGGAGTTTTGACACTAAGGGGACCCAAATTCAGGTACCTACGACGGTTCAATATAAATAAAGGTCTTCACTACTAAAATAGAAATGATAAAGTGAAACATGTGTTTTTCAAAGGTTTGAGGATGTGGTTACTTTAAAAACAAAAAACACTTTTATTTAATTCATTTATTTTTATTTATTTATTGTCATTTTTAAGTTTTTATTATTCCTTATTTTGTTTATTTTATTAATTTTTTTTTATTTTGTAAAGTTTTTAATTTAGATAATTTGTATAATTATTATTTTATTTATTTTTATGTAATTATTAATTTATTTTTATTACTGTTATTGTTTGTATTTATTCAGTATTGTTTTTCTTTCATTTTTTCTTTCATTACATTTAAAATTGTCACAATTACTTAATTTAAAAAAAAAGGTTTTAAACGTGTTTACTTTCAAAAAATATATTATTTTTTTTTATTAATTAATTAATTTATAATTTACCATTTTGAAATTATTATTATGATTTATTCTATTTTCTCATTTGTATTATTATTTTCATTTTTATTTTATTTTATTTAAAAAAAAATGTTTCCAGTCACTACCCAATGTCTACTTGATTACATACTTAGTCCTTATGAGACATAGAGACAAGTGTGTGTGTGTGTGTGTGTGTGTGTGTGTGTGTGTGTGTGTGTGTGTGTGTGTGTGTATCCTACAATTTAAAAACCCCTGCACAAGACAATAAAAAGAGATGAATGATTTAAATAATAATAATAATAATAATAATAATAATAATAATAATAATAATAATAATAATAATAATAATAATGATGATAATAATAATGATGATAATCATAATAATCTATGTTGTTTGGGGATACTTGACATATAAAACAAGCTAAACAGCTGTCACTTTCTAACACTTACACACTTGTTGTTATTTGCTTGAAGTACATGCTGTTTGCTCAGAGGGATATTGGAGGATCTCCTTACACTAACACTCTCCTGCTACAGTCAACAGCACTATCCCCCACCGCCCTCAATGCCTCCAGTCTCATATGCACACTGGCAGACGCAATTATTTTCACAGAGCTAGAGGGAAATGTCATCAGGACTATACGAAAGCCTCCACATTCTGTCACCTTCTTTTCTTTTCTTTTCTCTTCTTTTTTTTTTTTGGTTCCCATGATTCTCTTTATCAATTTAGTCTGCTCTCGAGATTGTCTCCGGCAATTTCATTACAGTCAATTAGCTTAGAGAAGGGGGAGCAGGACGGTGGGTGGTGCAGCAGTCGGAGTGAGGGCGCTGCAGATGAAGAACATGCATTTCAGTCGCTGCATACAAAACAGCCAGGACAGGAGGAGGCTGCCGGCCAAAAGCCCCTCGTACTAACTCAAGACATTTACTTCTCTCCAGCCTCATAATCCGTCTGAGACGCTCCACACAGACCACATGGATAGACTGTGCCTACGTAGTATATTTATATAAATAATGTGTGTGAGCATAAACATACCAGCTATAAAATCCCACCTCTGCTGGATGGTGGAAATATATTTATATTTATCATTACATACATTTACTACAATAACTGTCATTTTGTCCATGATGGTAAATTTAGTATTTTAATAAAAAAAAGAAAATAAGTGAGTTTTTTTTTGGTTTATTTTGACTGTGTGTGTTACATGGGACAAATCATAATATTGACATTGGTGGGGACATGATTTGATGACTTCCTCACAAGAGACAATAAAAACAGCTAAAAGAATTAAAATAACATCACGTTTTAGGAATGTTTTTTTATTTTTTATTCTGCGGCCCTCCAGAACGTTCACTTTGAATTGACATTGCCAGCCTTCAGCGGGCGTATTTTTTCGATAACCGCCCACCGCACCGTTAACGTCCACTGCCAATAGCAACAGGTTTTGTCACTTCAGATTCACTGTACCGTATCACTCCGCAGGTAGTTCGGCTACTTTGAAAGTAAATATTCGCTACGTTGTAACGGCTATTTTATCCAGTTTGTTAGAGTAGTAACAGTAATAAGCTGTAATAACCTGTAGAATAAGCGGGATAATGTATTTCCCGCATGTTAGTATCGAAAAATATTTCCTGACGGGGCCGAACAACACCCCAAAGCCAAAGGCGGAGGGGTGTTGTTCGTGATTTTGGCTTTTTATGTCATGATTGAAATCACTGACATCACTAAAAAAAGTTTGAGATCCACTGCCCTAATTGATATTAAAATAGAAATTTTCTGTCCAAAAGAAAAGATCATAGCAGAGGTGTTGTCATGTTTATGATCTTCTTCCTTGGTGGTATACTAGCATGAACTAGCTTGAATATATCATTGACTGACCAAGAAGTTTAGAGTCAAATATCTTACATTTAGCTTAGATATCAGGATTCAAAGTTACCTCTACCAAACGGTTGAGCTGACCAACAAAGGGTTAAAAGACATAAACTAACCTGCACTTATGGACCCAATCATACGCAAATAAATCTGCATTCTTAATCTATCGTTTGTATGGAAAGAACATGTGGGGGGAAAAAAAACAACAACAAACATTAATTTAGCAGATTCTACAAATAAATTATTTATAATATATAGTTGCATTGACATTGACATGTGACCCCCGGGCCCAGGTCTGATATAAACGCAAGTCTAATTAAGACGTGTGCAGCAGAATAAGTCAGAATATTCATAAATAAAACAGACTGGCGATAGGTGATTATAGATGTGTAATGTGAATACTGAGGTCAGAGATAACAGTGTGAATTACAGTAGAGAGACGTACCATTTTTTTTGCCACGCATTCCCGTTTCATTATCATGGATCATGTGGAAAATTCAGGCTGTAATTGAAGTATGATTCATGCATAAGCACAAAGCCATCTGTAATTCACTTTAATAAAGATACCAACGCACGTGCTATTCTCGTCATTATAAACTTCATTTGCTTTAACGCCAAGATCAAGGGAAAAAAAAGGAGAATAGCATGAAACAAAATGGAAGAACTCTGACCGTAATTTGATTTTCATTTTCCAAACTCTCAAACTAAAAGGTATTTTCCATTTTTTCAGGTCAATAACAGCGGATGCAACTTTAATAAAAGAATTGATTTACATCTTGGAAATTAAATATACAAAATTACTGTCAGAGATGCTGCGTGCAATCATCATGAAATAAATATCATCTCTCTCTGTCTTCACTGCTCTTCATCCTTGTTAAAACTCCCCACAGGAAACGGCAGCGGCAGTTGTTATTCATCTGTTTTCTTATTATTACTAATGGGAATAGAATAAAGAGCTGCAAATAGTTATTTGCAAGTATTGTATGCTTTCTAAACAAACAAAAAAAAGTCTAATTAAAGATACAGCACACCTCCATGCCTGACTCACTCCATGACTCACTTCTGAAACAACATAATAGACTTTAAATACTCTTAATATAGAACAAAATCAAAATAACTATGTCCATAATACTGTGGGACTGTCATTCATATTTGTATTTGACCACAGAGCCAATCAGCACCCTCGATTTATGGTTGAGCATCATTACGTTATGTGTAAATGCAATAAAGTAGCTTAAAAGTCCATGTTGTTAACCAGTCTAACCAGTAAGGATTTTGGCGTTGATCTCATATCAAGAAAATGCAGATCTATCAGTGATAAAGACATTTGAATCATTTATTTATTTTGGTTTTAGTTAGTTAAGTATGATTGTGATAAAACACAGGAAATGATTTTAGGCAAATAAACAGTTTTTATATGTTTCTCTTCTATTCTATTATACTGTATATTTGGGGCGGCCATGGCGCCGTTGGTACAGTGGGTCGTCTAATAACTGAACGGTTGGTGGTTACAATCTTAGCTCTGTCCTTGGGCAAGGCACTTCATCCATCTTGCCTCCAGTGTCACTCACACTGGTGTATGAATGTTCAGTTTTGGTCAGAGGGTCATAGGCACAAAATTGCTGTCAGTCTTCTGTCAGTCTGCCCCAAGGCAACTATGGACACATATGTAGTTTACCACCACCAGAGGGAGCATGTGAGAGTGGCTGAATAATGAGTCACTAATGTAAGACAATCAGACAATACTATAAGACAATATAACAGTATAGACTGAGTGATTGATTGATTGATTGATTGATTGATTGATTGATTGATTGATTGATTGATTGATTGATTGATTTGCTGGCTGCCTGGAACACAATCTGCACCAAAAATATTGATCTCATCAGGCTAGTGTCGATTCAATACCGATACTCATCATGATAACAATACTATCTGTATTTTGATCAATTAGCCCAGCCTTAGCAACAAGGGAAATCATGGAAGTAACAGAAATTGAAAAAAAAGACAGCAGTAGCAGTTGTGAACTTAAAGATTTCAAATATTTGTGCATATTTAATGTTTTTTTGACTGTATAATTTGTCTGTATTGTGATTTTTACCTCCACCGAGGGTGGGGATGTGTGTCAAGATAACTTAAAAACTGATTAAATGTGGGTGGTGATCCAGAAGAGATCCAGGATTGTGAATTAACATCACAGTTAATGGAGAATACAGTTCAAAGTGATCCAGAATCCAGGATCTCTTCCGGATCATCAACAAAATCTAATCATTTGTTCCTTGTGACACTCCCAACACATTCTGTAAATTTCATCAGAACCCGTCCATAAGTGTTGGAGTTATCTAAACCCCCCCCCCTTGGATCACCACCAAAATGTAATCAATTCCAGACCTCCCTGTGACCAGCCTACCCTGTAAATTTCATTGGAGATCTGTCCATAACTTTTTGAGTTATCTTGCTAACTAACAGACAGACAGAGAAACTCTAGCCAAACCATAATGTCTTTGCTGAACCTTTCTTCATTCTGCCATGGTGGAGGTTTTCTAATAGTTTTTTCGTGTTCATTTTGGTTGTTATACTGTGTGCAACTATGGTTATACAAACCTAAAACTAAACTATTCATTCATTATTATATTATTCTTCATTATATTGTCATTTAATGCATCTCTTACCAGAACGTATTGTTTTGAATAGTTTTTCAAGTAAAAAAATATAATTGAGACTGAGGTGAATATTATATTGTTGTTGTTGTTGTTTTTTTTTCTTTTAGAGGAAGTCCACCACTGTTGCGACATGGTATTAAATCTGCTTCTGATTGTATAATTAACACTGAAGCTTATTTTACATTCAGCTTAGACTCCTGCAAAGTAGGTTGCTATTTTCAGCAGGTGGATAAAAACAGACATCACATGTTGTGCCACCTCATTTTCCACAGTGCCTATGTTGGTTTGTAGTTTGTGTGTGTGTGGTACATTAGCTATAACCAGGGCATTCCCTTTAATGACATCAAAACATATGGTCAGGCATCAGCTGACTACCTCCCTGACTGCAGATGGGCTCACCAGACCTCTAGGGAATCCACATGGGATCTAAGGGGAATAGTCAACATATGCCTGACTCTACATTTTACTGCTACATTACCTGTGTTGTGTTTTCATTGCATTTTCTCTGTGCACTGAAAATAAGCTCTTTTTTTTCTTCCATGTTAGTAGCTATTTCCTGAATTCAGAAGTATTTAAATACAGCGGTAAGAGCTAGAAAAATTTTAAAAAGTAATAGCTTTTGTCACATGGAGGTAGAGGTCAGTAGAAATGTTGCATTGATAATTAAACTACGAGTTCGGATCTTTGTAAAATGTTGTCGCTTTTGCAGTGAAGATATGAAGAGTTAGAAAACAGTCGACAATGTCACGAAGAAGCGACAAAGTTCTTTATGTTTCAAGGATTATTATTATTATTATTATTATTAGTAGTAGTATTATTATTATTATTATTATTATTATTATTATTATTATTATTAGTATTGTTATTATTATTATCATTATTATTATTATTATTATTATTATTATTATTAGTATTGTTATTATTATTATCATTATTATTATCATCATCATCATTATTATTATTATTATTATTATTATTATTATTATTATTATTATTATTATTATTATTATTATTATTATTATTATTATTATTATTATTATTATTATTATTATTATTATTGTTATTATTATTATTATTATCATTATTATTATTATTAGTATTATTATTATTAGTATTAGTATTATTATTATTATTATTATTATTATTATTATTATTATTATTATTATTATTATTATTATTATTATTATTATTATTATTATTATTATTATTATCATCATCATCATCATCATCATCATTATCATTATCATTATGATCATTATTATTATTATCATCATCGTCGTCATTGTCATCGTCATTATTATTATTATTATTATTATTATTATTATTATTATTACCATTATAATTATGATCATTATTATTATTATCATCGTCATCGTCATTATTATTATTATTATTATTATTATTATTATTATTATTATTATTATTATTATTATTATTATTATTATTATTATTATTATTATTATTATTATTATTATTATTTCAAACAAAAGCAAATGTAACTTTCTTACCTTTTTTGTAATGATGTATTCAACAAAGCCAAAGTTTTTCATCTTATAATAAACTCACTCTTATGTGATTATTTGGTTTATTCCTGCTTCCTCAACACATTCATTTGTAGAACAATGATAAGGTACGATGCACATATGTAATGAATTGCTTTCATTTGCATTATTTTGTTATGCCTTCATGTTAATAGCATATTTTTTTTAAAGAAACTCCTGTGGGTGGTTTATCGAACTACATTATGCTGCTTCTCACCCACACAGCAGTCACACAGCAGGAGCAACATATGGCTCTTTAGAGAGTATATATATATATATATATATATATGTGTTTTGTTTTTGTTTTTTTTAAATATATGCAGGTACTTTTAATGTTTTTCAACAATATGCTGCAGATTTTCCCTCTTTTACGGATGTGTTATGCTTTGCTATGAAGACACTAATTTGCTAGAACCATGTATGTATTATAATTTCCTCACAGAGACATTTTTACACCTGGTTGCATTCAAGAACAAAAGCTAAGCATGAATTTACTGTATCTCCTAAACCTCACCTCAGGAGTAATTATGAAGGCATATACAGTACATGGATGTGCATTTATGAACCAGATTAATAATAAAATGTGTTTTATTAATGGAGGTGATATAAGTATAAGCATCTGTTAGATTTGAAGATAGTCTGAGAATAGGACATTGTACTTAAGTGTTATCTGTACATATTATATCAAAACCTTCAACAGTTTCTGGTCCAATATGGTTGAAGTAAGGTTCTTTGGTGTCTGATTTATTAATCCTTAACACTTAAAGAAATATGCATTTTATGTGCTTTGGTATTAAAAACATACTGTAGGCTTTGTTATGACACTAAGGTTTCTCTATTTCTGTCACTTCAGTTTTTTTTTTTGCATTTTTTTGGATCTTTTCAGTATTATTTGTTGTGAAAATGCTTTTATTTAATTTATTTATTAAATCTTTTATAACTAATAAATAATTTTCCATTAATTCCTGTGCCTTGAATGGCTCTGGAGTGAATTGCTGATAGTGACAATGCAACATTCATTTGTGCTGTGGAACGTTTTGCCCCTTCAAATGAAAGTTAGTATATTTTCAGGAGGTAGAGAAAAGATAAACGAGCGATTGCTTTCACTTTCACCCCCCTCCCCATTATTTGTTCCTTGTGCCAGTATCAACAATCCTTGAAAAATTCATCCAAATATGTCCATAACTTTTTGAGTTATCTTGCTAACAGACTGACAAACCCTTACACCTCAATTATTTTTTCCTTCTGCCATTCAAAAATATTCATATGAGGGTGAGAAATGCATTCTCGATCATTTCAATGTTTTTTTCTTGGACAATAATAATTTCTATGTCTGCACAATTACACACCCAAACCATTTGCACCTCTCATGTTAAAATAAAAATCCAGTTTCGATGAGGAATCGTACTTTTGGGTTTGATAAATCACTTTGTGTGTACAAATTAATATATTTACATTTTCTCCTCCCACCACATGCACAGTTGTATCTGAACACCCCACATTACACATTCATTGTGGCTGGATGCAGATGCCTTTGAAAGACACAATGTTTTTATTTGTGTTTGCAATGAGTTTGCTCACCCTTTTATACTGTAGATGTAAACCTTTAATAGACCCCCTGTGTAGTAGTTTTAGTCGTAGTTAGTCTCCGCTTAAGAAATCAATAAATCATTTTAAATCTTCTCTAAAAATACAAATTAAATAAGCACGTAGCTTTAACTCACTTATTTATTAATGACTGAGCCATAGCTGGGATGGTAGGTATTTATTTTCCTCAACACAATCAGCCCATGAGACATGAAAACCTTACACAGAGTGCAAAGAATGATTGCAGCATCTTCAGACACTATAAGAGGTGTGATATTTTATTTGGGTTTCTAGTCACAAACAACTCTGGAGACATGACAACCAGACTTGTTCATCATGTATTGTGGCAGAGCTGACACCAGACTGTGAGATTTTATAGTGGACTGCAGTAAAAAAAAAAAAAAAAAAACATGACATGAAATGCATAAAAATATCATATCAGAAAACTTTCTTTTTTCATCCATATCTGGCTCATCATTACTTTACCACATTCTCTTAACACAAATGATTTGATT
Source organism: Siphamia tubifer (assembly GCA_020466265.1). Lineage (NCBI taxonomy): Eukaryota > Metazoa > Chordata > Actinopteri > Kurtiformes > Apogonidae > Siphamia > Siphamia tubifer. The sequence continues at coordinate 31,390,301 of CM035796.1, forward strand.
TAACCAACAAATATCCTATTCTTATTTTATGGTACAGTAGTTTCAAAATGACCTTTTTCCTCTATTGCTAAACATTTAAACCATTTATTCTAATATTATTCTCTGTATTTTTAAGTTAAAATTGTACTTACACACACACACACACACATATATATATATATATATATATATATATATATATATATATATATATATATATATATATATGTGTATAGCTATTAAATAATTATTTCAAACATGCTGTACACAAGTGATATATCATCAGTGATGTGGGTCACGTGTTAGTGTACTCAGATAACTTTTTTCAGTAACGTGTAATCAAATGCGTTACTTTTGCGAATTCAACAATCAGTAACTATGTTACTTTCCAAAATAAGTAATCTGTTACTTTAAGAATTTCCCTCGAAAAGGAAAGTAAAATTCTGGCTTTTCTGATTTTAGTCAGATGCAGCTGCTTGTGGATGTGTTGGCGAGAGGCAGCATTGTGATGAATGAATGAATGAATGAATAAATGAATGAATTTTAGAGTACAATGATAATTAATTTTTTTCACAGTATTACAAAAGTGAGTGAGTGTGATGCGTCTGCGCCCTGATGACCTGCCTGCATGTGTGTGTGTGTGTGGCAAGATGGCAGAGAGGACAGTGTTTGATTCATGGAGGAATGCAATTTATTTTGAGTTCACCAGTGAAAAGGACAAAAAAAGGATGAGTGCCAACTGTACCTGTTTAGCACTTGGTTGACATATACTTGGGCACTTGGAAAAAATAAATACTGTTGAGTACAAATTGATGTGGTGGTAGCCTTGTTTAGGGCTCATGCTTGTGTTGTCAAGTGTGTTTCATTTTGCATCAACAAACAGACTGAAGAAACAAGGGAATAAATCTGCATTTGTTGTAAGATTGTACACATTTAATGTCTGAAGCAGATACTTTCTAAAAAAAAAAAAAAAAAAAAAAAAAATGCAGAGCAGTGAACTCCATAGGCACAATCTTCAGATACTGTAAAAGGTGTGATATTTTTATTTGGATTTATATCTAAACACCTGTAAAATCATAAAAAAAAACAAAAAACAACTGCTCATGTCTTGCATATATCTATTTCTTTGCGAAGTAATGTCGACTTAAGCGCAGCCTTCAATCAACAATGCGACAGTAGCTGTTAAAACACACATCAAAACGTGCACAGGCCTCTAGTGCTTTGGCAAAGCAACAATCACAGCTGATATTTTGTGACTTCTTTTCCAAGGGTCATCTCATAAAGTGCAGCTGACAAGGTAATTGGAAATCAAAATGGCAGAGGACCAATTTGTCCGGTCCGCAAGTAAACATTTAGCTTCATTTCTGCACAGAGTTGAACAAGACACATGTGCAAATGGAATGACAGCTATTATAAAGACTTGTAGCACTGTGTTTAAATCAAACAGCGGTGTTGTTGTGGACTACTTTGCTCCCTCTTAACATTCCTGCACAGGTGCCAAAGAGGCGACAAAAGCTTTCCTCACCCCTCAACCATCAGCCATCATGATTGTCAACACCGCCACCCACTGCAGTTCTGGAGTTCTTCATGAATATCCACCAGTCTCTCTCTCTCTCTCTCTCTGTCATTTTCTTCTTCCTATGCTTACATTACACATCAACTTTCTTAATTGATCCCTTTGGGGTGGGTGTCTCACAGTTGGAGGATACTTATGTACACAATGGTATGAACTTGGATCCTGTGATTTCAAAGCAGGCAGTGTTTTGAAAAACCTCCAGGCAGGATTAATTGCACAGACGCTCAGTGGAAAATGTGATTATCTGTCGCTGGATAAGTAGCGTAACTGCAGGAGATGCGAGCTGGCGCTGAATAAGTCATGCAAACTTAGTAGTTTTGTCGGTAAAGTAGATGCACATCTAAACTTCTCGTCTTGGTTTCAGAGGCTGACACTGGTCTAGCGGTTTAAGGTGTAGACGTAGAATCAACGATGAGAATAACAGGTGTTTAAATAAACAGCATTATTAATTGAATTGAATTGACTTTATTGATCTCTTCACAGTGAAATTTCATTGCTACAACAGCAAAGAAAATGCAGGCACCAGGTAAAATTTGAATGGGAAAAAAACAAAATGGCAGTGCACACTTAGCGGTTTAGCGTCACATTTAGCACAAAAACAGATACAGTAGTCAAGGTTCATGAGATGGAATTTTTTTTCCTTGGATACAAAAATGATCACGCGTGCTGTAAAAAAAAAAAGATAAAGTTTGCAAAACAGAGCACAGACATATGACATTGCAGGAGATTTCAAGGACACATGAGGATAAGACACAAGGAATCCAAAAACAGAGACATGTCATTCTACTGTAGGAGAAAAAAAATGAACCCCTTGTAGGGTTATACTACACCCTTAAAATAGACTTCACCATTAACGCTGTAATATTAAACTTGTTATTCATTTACATTAGTTAATTTACTATATATTAATTATTGTATTTTATTTACTATATATTAGTCATTTTACATTTCGTCTTTCCTTGCTTGTTGTATTCCAAATGTTGGTTCCTACCTGTTTAAGGTACGACACATTTAAGTGTGACACAGATAAAGAGAAGCATGTGTGGCTGTTAACCAGGAGCCTCGTGTGTGTGTTCTTATTGAGGGAACTGCTAATAAAACTGAACTGTCCTGCCAATTTGGATCATTCATTAGCACGTAAGGTAGCAAAACATCACCGACATCGGAACTTGGATTCTAACCCGCATTACCCACAGCCCCGGTGAGCTGAAGAATATTATAACGCCATTACTTTTTTCAGTAACGGGTAATCTAATTAATAACTCTTACTGTCGTTCCAGCACTCTGTTACTGCATGTTACTGAAGCCGCCCAATAAAATAGAAGCTGTCACCGACTTTGCTCTTTGTTTATGTCTTGTCATTTGTTTGTTTGTGTGTGTTGCCGAAAAATAATCGAAAATCACCAGATAACGTGGTGACATTGGTCTCTAGTTTCCGACTGATGCACCAAAATGGGTGTGGGAGGTGACCACTCATTCAGCTTGGCGGAGTGACACTTTCATTGACTAATGAAAGTGCCAGCTATAACCAGGTCTACTTCTGGCGCAAGGCGGACCCAGCCGGTTTAGTGGTAGTTTGGCAGACCGGTGAACAGAGCGCACATGTTACCACAACCTCACAGACAGGTGTCCAGAGTGTCAGACACATTTCAATGCAATAAATACTTCCAAAAATCACTAATCAGTGTAACGATTTCATTTGATTTGATTTGAATGATTTATTTCGAACATGTGCAAAGTGCAATAATAATCAATACAACAATAATAATAATAATAACAATGACATGTCCGAAAAGGAGTAGGATGAAGCATAAAATAAACAATGTAACATCATCAACACATAAATATATATCTATATTGACTGTTCCGTCACATCTGATGACAGATCAAATGTGTTTGGCAGTGTAATGGAAACAAACAGCCTCAGCATCAGACACTGAGAATATATTTAGCATCTTTCATCTACTTGTATGTAAATTCAGACATTAAGTAATTCAATTTAAACTGTTATTGAGTAGACATTTTAGTAATCTAATGATCTAATTGAATTATTTAGGCACTAATCATTTATTAATAAGTGATTTTTTTTCAGAATTAAATAATAATGTGAATGGAATTTGTAAAGACATGATCATGAACAGTATAAAACAAACCATTAGTTTTTTTTTTTACTTTAAAAAAAATATACATATAATGGAATCCAATTGTATATTGACTCAACTACTCTGTCAACAGTGTTTGCTCAAATCGATAAGAATTAATGTGCGTCCTGTTGTAGAATGACATTACATACACATCAGTATCCTGGCTATGAGGCTTATACTGGTTTGGATCATAAAAGGTTAAGCTAAGGTTAATTGGTTTTATTATCCCTGCAGGGAAATCCAGTCTTTGCCCTTTAACCTTTAATAGACACATACCTAACATTAGTATGAGAATTAGCATAAGCATTTAAGCATATAGTGCTCATTAGAAGCAGTAAGATGCCATTGGAGGTATGTGGGACTGACTCCAGATCTTCAGCAGCAGTGTGTTCAAGGACACTGACAGGAGTGTGTTACAAAACTTATATCTGTTTGTTTTTTTTATCTTTTAATTTCATAGCATCCTTCATATCACATTCAAGTGTGTATGTGTTAATTGAATCTGATACTTCAGTGGCTGCTCTCCAACTTTAAAGTTACTGTTGCCTTTTTGGTTTGTAGTACACTTAAATTTAAATTTAAATTAGGCCTATGCAGCCATCTCCAACTGCTGCTGTTGTATATCCCTGAAATTCAAGGCTTCCAGTCAGCCACCATTTCTACCACTCCCATCCACCCATTCATAAATGTATATATTAAATACAAAATATAAAAGAATGAGTTCATGTGGGGGTGGCACAGTGATGTAGTGGTTAGCACATGTGCCCCACACCAGACCTTTCTGTGTGGAGTTTGCATGTTCTCCTCGTGTCTGCGTGGGTTTTCTCCAGTTTCCTCCCACCATCCAAACACATGCACTGATAGGTTAATTAGTTAATCTAAATTGTCCATAGGTGTGAATGTGAGAGTGATTGTTTGTCTATATATGTTCAGTCCTGAGATGAACTGGAGACTCATACAGGGTGTACCCCGCCTTCACCCATTGTAACTGGATAAGGCCCCCAGTGACCCCTGTGACCCCGGGTTCATACGACATGTGCCTGAACACATTGAATTTGGTGGTAATCCATCCAACTGTAGAATGTTCATTATGTCTTACTGTGTTAGTGTCAAAGTTTGTGTGGTGTTGGACCCAAATGCAGACTCCAAAGCTTCACAAAAGGCTCTTTATTCTTCAAATAAATAACAGAAAACAGTTTCCAAAAACACATTCAATAGTCCAGAAATCACAAACTGAAGTCACAGAGCTGGAGGTACTGTTGAGGTAAAGTATAGGAGCGAACTGACATGGAGGGCAGGAAAGGATAGAACTTAAAATAGGGTGAAGTGATGAGGATAGGTGTGCAAAGGCCAGGTGAAAGGTGACAAGGTGCAGAGTGGAAAAGACAGAGTTAGGGGGAAAGGTGACAGAGTGCAGGGATATGACAATTGGGTTAGTATTTTCTTTTATCTCACACATACGTGTAGGTATTTCTCATCTGACATGTTTTGGCGTGTTATTTCTGCCTTTCGTCAGAGGATCACCTGAATGTTGCAGTGATGTGCTTTTAAAAACAACATTAATAATAATCCATCCACCTGGTCAAAACGGAGGGGCCAGACAAAATTCGACCATCTTGAACGTCGGCCATCTTATAAATTTTGACCTCCAAGATCTTGGAGTATTTGGCTGCAAGACTGGAATATGCATTGATCTCAAGCAATGTTGACTCCCCCTCTGTGGGGTTAAAAAATGAGAACAAAATGCAGACAAATTGGAAAAAAAAAAATTATATATATATATATATATATATATATATATATATTTGTTACCTACTTTCCTATCTGCTCATTTGTTGTTGTTTTTTTGTCCTGTTTTGTTTGTTTTTGGATATATGTATATGTTTAGTACTTCAATTATTTATTATTGTTATTGTTATTGTTATTTTTATTATCATCATCATTGTTGTTCTATGCACTCTATGGCTATAAGATGAATGCAGGTTATTGGGGAAGTGAAGAAGGGGTAGGATTAAATAAGCTTATGCTTCATTCTAGTCCTTTTCGGACATGTAATTGTGTATTATTATTATTATTATTATTATTATTATTATTATTATTATTATTATTATTATTATTATTATTATTATTATTATTATTATTATTGTTGTTGTTGTTGTTGTTGTTGTTGTTGTTGTTGTTGATATTGTTATTGTTATTATTATTGTTATTAGTAGTAGTAGTCGTAGTAGTAGTATTATTGTTGTTGTATTGGTTATTGTTGCATTCTACACATGTTCAAAATAAAGCATTCAAATCAAATCTAATCATTTCATGTCGCTATCCCAGAGCATTAGCACATTAAACTTGGGACAAATCCATCCAGCCGTTCAAAAGTTATCGCATTAAAACAAAAGACCTTACATGTTGGACGCAGCAGCGGATGCAAAACCATTACATCCCCAACGCACTGTGTTTCTGGGATATAATTAACCCTTTAATGCATATACTAGTCACTCTAGTCCACAGCTGTTGATATTAACACACTGTCATTAATATCATTACTGTAACTTTGCTGTTCTTGATGAACAAAATAATATATTGTTTTATGCATTTTTTTTTTGCATATTATCTTCATGAAATAATAACTGAAGTAATAAAATAATAAATAGTAATAAATAATAATAAAATGATTACTTATTGGAGTCCAGGTAGCACTGTTGAACAAACTTTTTTAGGTATTAAACACTGTTTGATCAGTTGATAGTTTATGTCGACATTGGATGTTTGGGTCTTTATGGGTTAATACGGTTCTAAAATATGACATAAGTACTGTCAGACATAAATAGCTATTAAATATCAGGGCTTAGGTTATATTTCTGTCTCTGTCTCACCTTTGATCAGCTCAATCATTTCCTGTTATACTTAGTTATTTCCTGTGTGTAATGGCACGTACATATACATAATTACATGATCGTATTTATAAATACTGATGCTGCTGTCATTCTATGTGGCACCAGCTTGAGTTTTTCCTCGGAATTAACAGATGGATTTTCTATCCGGCTACAGCATGTCCGTGTTCTGGGAAAAGGGGAGGGAGAAGTGTAAACTGGTAATTATATTCAGCACCAGCCTTGCCATGAGCAGTGTATTTAATATGAACTGAAACATGAAGGAAACTTAAATACTCTGTGCATAAATGTTTATTATCTGCCCTCGTGCTGGTCTAGATCATCTTTACACTTTAGTCTGAAGTTCTGGTGTTTTTATATTGAATGCAACTGAGTACACTGGAATGAAACTAATGAGCATATGTGTGTTACTGATGAAGAAAACTCAAGTCTTAAATGTTAGTTGGCTTAAGTTTCCAACATAAGTCTGAGACCAACATGTGAAATACGAAGAATTAACAAAGGAATATTGTTCAAAACATTGTCTTATGATCCATTCACTTTACAGGTTCTTTCTAGTGGAATATTTATAATATTTAAAGTTGAAATTGTCAAAAGTGTTGAATACATTTTTGCAATATTTACCAAATTTTTTTTTCCGTATTTAGGAAGAGTTTTTGAATATATTTGGAATTTTTCCATCTGTTTTTTTTTTTTGGTGCTAGTTTATTTTTGTGAGAATTTGAGTGGATTTTAACATGTTTGTATGTTGTTGTTGTTTTGTTTCTTGGTGTATTTTGGAGCATCTTCGAGGAAACTTGAGTGCAGTCATGATTAATCGAAGTTGATCCAAAATCGGATTAAAATATTTAATCAGATTAATCACAAAGTTTTGATTAATCTGATTAAATATTTTAATCCTTTGGCAGCCCTACTATATATATATATATATATATATATATATATATATATATGGTTATAATTCTGTACTGTATGTGAGTAGTTGTGATACTGAAATAAGTCAGTCTTTATTTGCTCCTGTTGTTTCAATGTGAAGTCACTTGTGGCCAAAATAAGGATCCTGTTAAGCATGATGCAGTGATGATGCAGCTGATTGGTCCGTACAGTCAATGTTGACCCACTTTAATTTGAATCCTCTGAAGCTGAACTTCTGCACAAACTGAAATAAAAATTTAAGTCTCTAATTTTCTCTTTAGACTCGAGTTCAAAACTCAAAATAGGATAAAATTTAACAAAATAAATTCATCTGAGCATAATATCCAAATCCCTGCTTTATCTACATAGGTAAAGCGTGTCACAACACACCGATATAAATGAAGCACTGTTGCACTGCAGAGAAGCACAGGCCCTGCTAATTATATTCACCAGGCGTAAGGTAAAGCACAGTACCGGTCCTCGCTAAAGTCGCTTCATCATTTTAATGTTTTTTTCAGTGACATTAAATTGCCAAAATGACCATTCCTACTGAAACCCTGACTCATCTGTCAGTGTCTGTCAAAATAATGTATATAATTCAGTCTTAATATATACATGGAACTGCTTGTTTTTGTGTTCATTCTTTGTCTGTTTGTTGCTTTTCTTTATTTGTTGGTTTTTCTTAAATCTGTTTATTTTACTATTATTATGATTATCATTATTAGGCCTTCGCCGTAGATCACATCGGCGCAAGGCCTATTGATTACTACTATTGTTGTTATTGTTGTTATTATCTATTTTTATTTATTGTTTAGGTTGATGTGTAGTTGTGGCTCTTGTCACATTGTTTACTCTATTGCGTATTCACTTCAAGAATGTCAGTTTTTTTTGTATGTATGTATTTATTCATCTTTTAGCCTACGTTTATACGGTGACGATGAAAACAGAAGACCCAAAAAGTGGCGTCTCGCCTTCAATTTTTCATCCACTTTTAGACGAGTGTTTTCAGGAGGAAGTCTTTGTTTTTATGAAGATGCAACAGTGGGTGAAATTTGATTGGATATTCAAGCCAGGCTGACATAGGTAATTGTATATTTGTCTGTTCAGCTATGGTGTGTGCATAAATTCTGTACGTTTACTGGAGCTGCTAATGCAATTTGAAGATCTATTGGATCCAGGTAGTCTGACATGTTTGTAGTTTTACCAGCTTAGTCTAAAGTCCCAATAAAAGTAATAATAAAATAAATACATAAAAGTTTTATCAGCTCAGTGCATCGAGTGTGACGTAAAGGTGTATGTTACGTGAACATGTTATGCGTTTGTTGCCATTTAGACCAGGGGTCTCAAACATGTGGCTCGGGGACCAAATGTGGCCCCCCAAAGGTTCCAATGTGGCCCATGGGGTGTACAAAAACTCATTTTAATTCCAGTTCCACATACAGACAAATAACAAAATAGACAACAAAAAAATGACTCCATATTTTCTTCTCAGTTAGATGTAGAAAATATTAAATTATGTCGAATAACAATAACTTCAAACTTCTTTTAGTCCAAAAAAAAAATTTTTTTTTTTTACATTTACAAACTATCATCTAACAATAAAATATGAATAACCTGAAGAAATATAAACAAATTAAAATATCGAAAGAAAATTAAGCACGTTTTGATCAAATTATTATTTTTTTGCTTCTGTTAGTGTTTAGTGTGTTTGTAGATGTGATACATAATAAGACAAATAATAAGTTATTGTATTGTCATAATTTGACTCTTTAACCCCCCCCCCCCAAAAAAAAAAAAAAAAAACAGCAAAAAACTAAACAAAAGACAAATATTTGAAGTTGTTATTATTTTACTGGTTGGCCCATTGGAGATAAACGGGTTA
>CM035796.1:31399787-31464787 GCA_020466265.1 Siphamia tubifer
CTTGCCTGTAAAATAATGACTCTGCTTCTTTTACAACATAAGTAATGATATATTGTATTAATCTGTGACAGTATGTGCTGGGTTTCATTAAGTCGGGGTTACAACAAACTCACTCTGGTCTACTTCGCCACCATGAGTGACTGAGCCACTTGATACACTTCATCTTTTTTTTCCCTCAACAGTGACATATCTCAAAGTACATAATTAGACTAAAAAGTGCAAAAGACTTTGCACCCCACTTTTTTTTCCCCCAGAGTTGTGGGCTGTATTAGTCACATCACCACTGACTCACATGTATCCAGAGCTTCCAGTCAATGTCAATGAAAAGAGGAAAGAAAAAAAAAAAAGAAATCATGTGGTAGATTTCAAAAGCATCTCCATTTTAATCAGAAAGCGTATGAAGCGTAAGAGCGTCTGCAGTTTTTAATTATGCATTGTTGCAACTTTTCTTACAAGGATCATGCCTCCTCGGTTTTTTCTCTGCAGGAGTTTGACTTTTCATTCTGTGCATTATGTGCAGCCTCTTTGTAGAAGAAAACCACTGATAGTAGGGAAGCTAATCAGGAAAAACAGTCATCAATAACCTTCTACTACTCTTATATCACTTTCACGTATACAGTATGTGCAATCACTATGTAATTATTAACCCTTTGGATGCATACTGTTCACAGTTGACAGTTATTCTACAGTTGTTCTCTTGTATATTCATGGCTTTTGTTGTTTTTAGTTCCATATCAGTCAGTTCATATCATTACTGTAACTGGTCTGTTCTTAATACCTGATCTGCACTAACATGTTTACCTGTAAACAATTGCTTAATGTTATTAGAATGTAATAAACAGCCTTCTTAATGAAAAACTATTTTTTCTTTTTATAGTGTTCCAGATCTGTGTTTTTAAAATATGTTTATTTGGCTCAAAGTTTAAGTGGACTTTTCTAACTCCATAAAAAATAGATTTTTTTTTATTTTAATTAATAAAAATCAACCTAAAGAGGAATAAAAACACTTAGGGGGAAAAAAAATATTGACTAATATTCTGATAATTCATGCACCAAAGGGTTAAAAAAAACAACTTTAGACTTAATTTTTTAGACTTTTATGAACCTTTATTTCTATCTGCCTTTCCTTTTTGCACTGATGTTTTTCATAATCCTATTGTCTACTGTTAAACCCCCTCACAAAGGGATCAATAAAGTTTTTACCTTAAATGATATCTTAAAAACACCTCCTGAATCCACTTAATTCACTTTTTTTTGTCATCTATGCATCTCCAGCTACAAAGATCATTATAAAAAGGACAAGATGAATTGAAACAAATCAACCTTTTTCCCTCTAAAACCTCTTCTCTTATTGTTTGAATGATGGAAGAGTCTTAAAGGAACACAATGGATTGACTGGGGTAGATAAGAATTGGCATTTTCATTATTAAGACTGCGCTTTTTTTTTTTTGCTTGTTTGTGTGAACGGGCTTTTGTATCTGTCCACAATTTAGTTATTGGACTGATTTTTTGTTTTTAATGCTGGGTGTAAAACAAGGTCAAAAAAAAGACTTGATCTGCTTCACTGCTTCTCTCATCTGAAGCCAAATGCCCTTTTTTTTACCTGCTAGAAGAATACATAGGCTTAACTTGGATGACCCGACTGCGCAGTCAATGTGGATTAAGAACTAATACTTTAATCAACTTTGCGACAAAAGACCTCGCGTAACAGAGATTTACCATGCGTCAAGATGATCCGCGCTGGCAGCAAGACGCACGAGCGCAAAAAAAAAAAAAAAATAAATAAGGACAGTCGCGTGCGCTGTGCAGGTGCATTAGAATGAAGAGCAGACTGGAGGTAAAATGCAGGATGCATATGATGACAAACCTTTTTAGTTGCAAGTGTACAACCCCTACAGTCAAATCTAACTGAACTATTTCTGCAGGCGATTACATTGGTTATAATTAAACTTTCAGAGCAAAGCTACGACTAAAAACAACACAGTTAAAAAATACACCGAGGGCAAACATTACATACTTAAAAGAGTCCAGCCACTGCTACCAAGATAGATAGATCAACTGCCACTTCACTAATCGCTTAATTTAAGCTGCGGCTTAGATAAAAGAGCATCCCAGTGTCTGTCAAAGCGAAGGATTCTGTCCATGCACAATTAACGCACACTTTGGCGACAACACAAACTGACACGGAGCCCGCCACCAAAAAAAAAAATAAATAAATAAAACTGAGCCAAGGAAACGATAACAAGTGATCCAAAAGGATAAGCACAAAAAAATAAAAAATAAATAAATAAAAGCCCATCACTTACCTTGCTCCATCAGCAGGCTGGTCATCCCGACCAGCATAGCCAGAACACAGGGTTTTTCATCTTTATCGATCTGTTGTTTGTCTTCCGTGTGATGTCGTCTGGGGAAAAACAATAGCCTCTGACTCTCTAAAAATCCTGAAAAGTGGTTTTCTTCAAGTCTCCGGTGCTCCTGTCTGACTGTAAAGCATCCACCAACGCAGGGCTCCACAAAGTCCCTCCTTCAACTGTGAGGTTATTGGCAGCGGTGTTAGATGCAAGCTGGAGATACCCAAGACAAACACATCCGTTAGATCCTACAAAATAAGACATATTTCTTCTTTACACCACTGCAGAAATGTTTTATTTTGAAGGATGATGCTCTGAGTTTCCGGTATGTACACAGATGTTTTACTGAAAAGTGAAGTGGAGGCGCTACCGTCCCGCAGTCTGCTCTTATTTAACTCGTAAAAACCTCATTTTACGCACAGCCCAGAGGCAAGATTAATCTAAAATATTAAATAAAAACTACAACAGCGTCGTTTATATAGAACAGCTCTGGTTTCATTTCACGCTTTTCCAATATAGTTTCTCATTTTTGCATTTTCTTAGAATAAATCTCCAATAAATACTATTTTACGCAACGTTATGAAACCCAGTGGCCGTTATTTAAGCTCAAATATCCCTCAGTAACATTGACACTATACGATAGATTTCACAACCAGGAGCAAAATTCACGTAATAGAAGCAAAATATGCAGAACGGAACATGAAAGAAAAGTCAATTAAATAAAGAATATCTTTCTACATGTATACTTCACCACCCTCCAATACTTCAAAGTTATCTACAGGGATCAAAACTTCTACAGTACTTGTAGCTATTTACTTCAAAGAAAAAGGCAATGAAATAGAAGTAAAGATTACAAGAAGTGTAGAAATATTAAACTCACACTTATGTCTATTTTTTTTTAAATACAAGAAAAAAAAAAACTTGCAAATATAATTAACAATTTAAGAGACTGAAGATGAACATTGTTTCCTCATAAATGCATTTGGAAAGATATTTAAAGTACAAAAAAAGAAAAGAAATTTTTTCAGTGTAAAAAATATGCAGTGTCAAAGTATTTTAATTATTTCATTATTCCAACAATGGACAGAGTAAAATTGAACAAGATAAGTTCCAGTGTTAGTGAAAATACTTAGAGGTTTTTACACTGTCAGTGTCATATATTCAGTGTTAAAGTAAACTGATTCTCTCAGAGTCAATTCAACACTGATAACAGTTCACTGTTAAAAAAAAAAAAAAAAAAAAAAAAAAAGACTCTGAAAAGCCCCAACCAATGTTGCTTTTGGGGTTTTTTTCTCTTCAAAAAGAAAGAAAAAAAGAAAAAAAATAAGCACAAAATGCAGACAAATTAGTAAAAGGAAAAAAATTGTTACCTACTTTCCTATCTGCTCATTTGTTGTCTTTTTTTTATATATATGTATACGTTTAGTACTTCAATTATTTATTACCATTATTGTTATTTTTATTATCATCATCATTTTTGTACTATGCACCTATATTGCTATAAGATGAATTCAGGTTATTGGGGAAGTGAAGAATGGGTAGGATTAAATAAACTTATGCTTCATTCTACTCCTTTTCGGGACATGTCATTGTGTTTCATTATTATCGTTATTGTTGTTGTATTGATTATTGTTGCATTCTGCACATGTTTGAAATAAATCATTCAAAATTTGAAAAACATAATTAATCTGTGCAAGAATAAAGTTATGATCATGTTTGCAAATAGTTAAAAAAAAAAAAGGCAACACTCTTGGAGTCCATTTATTAACATGTAGCTTTACTTTAAGTAGGTTTAAACACTAGAAAAGTAATTTCTTAACACTAAACTATTCAGTGCTGAATGTGACTAATACTATGGGTGTTACTACTCAGTGTAAAACTTGACACCAATTAGTGTAAAATATTAACTCATGAGTTAAAGTTAGGTCAGGAAATAACTAGGCTCAGTGTACAGTTTTACACAGTGTCAATAAGGTCCATATATTCACTGAGGTAGTGTTAAAGTAAACTCTTTAACTGTTATATTAACACTGGTGATAGCATATGGGTGATTCTCACTAAACTTTTTTACTTTTTTAAAAAAATACGAAGGTTTCAGTAGTTAAATATGAAATAAATCCTATATAGACTGTAGCATTATTTTACTAGAGAGGAAATATGTTTTTTCTTTCACACAAGGTCATTTTAAAATATTCTATGTTTATTTGACACTTTTTAATACATTTTCTGGGTAAATTCTTATGACTGAAATGTGGCAGGACCAAAAATTTCTGTTCATGGAGTTTGTGGAAAATAAACAAAGCAGTCAGAGACAGCAGACCTCCACCAAGGCTTGATATGACGTCAAAATGTGACAAAGGGTGTTGACCCATGTCTGAAGGTGAGACCAGGGAATGGAAAAAAAACAAAAAACACTAGATTCTATATTGTCTGAATCCTGACATATTACCACTGATATGTTTTAGCTGTTGACCTTAGTGTGACCTGACCTTTGACCTTCACTGCTCAAAATCTAATTGTTTCTTCTTCCTTGACCCATTATCTGTCATTCCTGAAAGTTTCATCAAAACTGTTCAGAACAGAAGTTCTGAACTTTTTGCATAATCCTGCTGACAGAGAAACTGACCCAAATTTAATACCACCTTACGAGGTAATAAATAAATAAAACTTCAAGTGCATCAAATTTTAGTGTTATTTTTAATAATGAATATTGGTAATATTAAAAAAAAAAAAAAAGATCATGTCCATGAGTCATTATTCTCATTACCGCAATATATTTGAGAACTGCATTGACAAGCTATAGGAATTTGAAGAGCTGAAACTACCCACAATGCATCTGTACTAAGATGCATTGCCAAGATGTACCCAAGATGGCGATAAGGCAAGTCACCTTTATTTTATGCTCCTATAAAATGTTATGATTGGTCTCGTAACTGCAGAACATGACAAGACTGATTCCTGAAATTAGCATTTCATAATGAAAGTTTGTGTTTTGTTACCAGTGTATTATTTTTCATTAGGTGCCAAAGGTCATTATTTAGCTAAAGCTACAGTTAGCATTATTGTGTTCCACAATAGTTTCATGTGAATCACTCATATATTCACTGAGGTAGTGTTAAAATTAACTCTTAAAGTGTTATTTTTGTAAAGGCTCTGATCACTGGGCGGACACAAATGTACGACCCACACCAGAAATGACAGTTTAACAAAAGTTTATTTATAAAGAATTAAACAGCTTGATCTCCTCGCTCCCCGTATGTGGTCAGCTGCCTTGGGGATCCTCCACTCAGTGTGTATGACTGGGGCACAGACGTCAGATAAAATGGGTCAAAAATAAGTGAAAGTCAGTCCCAAGGCAGGGGTGTCAAACTGCAGTCCTCAAGGGCCAGTGTCCTGCATGTTTTAGAGGTTTCCTTCTTCCATTACACCTGGAGCTCATTGCATCATTATCAGTCTGATGAGGAGCTGATTATTAACTCTTTAAGTGTCATTCTGATGGATGATTTAGTTGAAATATTGAGAAAAAAATCTAACATTTTCCTTTTAGTTTTTGTGGATGGAAAAGGTGTCAAAAAGTTTTGTTTTTTTTTTATTTAAAAAAAATTAAAGGCAAAATTAAACTGCTGGGACCAAATTTTAATACTAGTTTTCTTTTTTTTTTCAAAATTTTCCACATTTTTTCATTTTGTAAATATGTATTTTGTCACTGATTTTGTTTATTTTTTAATGTCATTATTTTTCTTTGATTTTCTGCCATTTGTGTCTTACTTTGCTCATGTTACCAATTATTTTGTTAGCTTATTATTAATTTTTGTTTTTTGTTTTTGCTCATTTTATTTTATTTTTTTGTACTTTTTTACTGATTGCTAAAACCTCAGGAGTTAAAGGGTTAAACTGAATCACATGGAAGAGGGAAATCTCTAAAACATGCAGGACACCGGCCCTCGAGGACTGAATTTGACACCCCTGGTCCAAGGGAAGACACAAAAGACGTTACCGTTGAGCAGAAAAAGTGTCCATCCAGCAGTCAGGGGTCCAATACAGTACGGGTGTGGAGCAGGTAAGAGCAGAGTCAAAAGGTCATGAAACAGGGGTGTGCAGAAACCAAGACAAGACGACCCCATTCCTAGGTTATTTACCAAGACAATATAACAGATACACACCAGGTATTTATACTCAAAAGACAGGTGGGACACATCAAGGGGGGAAATGAACAAGGCGGAGCAACACCAGTGACAGGAAGTAAAGTTAGAAAGTGTGAACATGAACCCACATGACAAAATAAAAGACAGAAAAAAAAGAGAAAAAACTGATAAAAAAAAAAAACACACACAAGGGCCTAGGCTCATGACAATTTAAATATTATGGTGTGAGTGTAGAGAATGACCATGTAGTGATTATATCTAGAAAGAGGCTGCATCTTTTATTCACATCCTCAGAGATAAAAACAGGAGATGAGTCTCTACTTAAAGTCTATAAGTGAAGTGATGAGGTCACACAACCTCCATCACAGTGAGGAACTCAAGCCCTGGAGCTCTTCCATCTGGGTTCTCTTCACAAAACCACTCATTTTATCTCACACAAGCCCTGAGTGGTTGGTGTTATTCTGCCATAGTGGGCTGGGTGGTGGTCTGAGTTATTAATCTAATATGGAAGAGTTTATTGTTATCAGTGTGTGTGTCCACAGAGACATATCATGCTATAACTCAATGAATAATTCAGATATTACCATAAAATTATATGAGCATATACATATAGCTAATGAGCATCAGATGCAATGATCCGTTTGAGTAAAGGTCAAAGGTCAAGGTCCCATTTAACTAAATGGTTAAAATCAAATTATCAGTTAGAACTCAAGAACAGAGGGTCACAGAACTTTCAGATTGGTACCAAACGATGCAGAATGAAGATCTCTACAATTCTCATATTTGGTGTCATCACCTATAACCAATACTTTTTGAGATGTCTGGAGGTCAAAGGTGAAATGTGACAAAATTTACTTCTGTGTCAAGCATAGACATATTACGCTATAACTTAACCAATAATTATCATAATATTACACATACTGACACATACTGTATATACATTATAAATTATCAATATTGCAAAAGGTCAAAGGTCAAGGTCAGATTTTGCTGAATGGTCAAAATCACATCATGGCTCTAATTGAAGAACAGGTTGTCATAGAAACTTGAGATTGGCCAAAATAGAAGCCAGATTAGGCATTCTGGGAATACTAGTTTTGTGTAATGTTTAACACTAGTTCAGGGGTCTCAAACTCATTTCTTCAGGGGCAACATTAAGCCTGATTTGATCTCCAATGTGCCAGAACAGTAAAATAAAAACATAACGTAGTAAATAATGACAACTCCAAATGTTTGTTATTGTTTTAGTCATTTAGTCAAATGTTCCTTCTTGCAGGAGGGATGTAAAAGTCTGGTGCTCAAGGAACCATAGCAATGTGTTTGACCCTTGTCTGCCACTGTAGATTGTAGCGCAGGGGTCTCAAACATGCGGCTCAGGGGCCAAATCCAGCCCGCCAATGGTTCCAATGCGGCCCGTGGAGAAAGAACAGAATAACTGATTAAATGACTCCATATTTTCTTCTCAGTTTTTTCTTTGCCTATAAATGATGACAACTTCAAATTTCTGTCATTGTTTTACTGCAAAAAAAATATTAAATGATGAAAATATTTATATTTACAAACTATCCTGTCACCATAAAAATGTGAATAACCTGAACAAATGTGAACAACCTGAAATGTGGAAAGAAAATTCAACACAATTTGAACCATTTTCTGCTTCTGTTACTAAGAGTTTAGTGTCTTTGTAGAGCTGATCTGTAATAAAAAAAAAAAAAAAAAAAAAACAGAACACATGGACAAATAAGTTGGGGCAGAATATTGTTAAAATTGCCTTATTTTCCTTAAGATTTTTTTTTTTTCTTTTTTGCATTTGGATCATTTATAAAAGTATTTTCATATATATATATTATTATTTTTTATTTTTTAATTAATTTTTTTTGCTCTAAAATGACAAAAATGTGAGTTATCATTTTTGGTTATTATGTTTTCATTTTACTGCTCCAACTCATTGCAGATCAAATCAGGCTGAATGTGGCCCCTGAAGAAAACGACTTTGAGACCCTTGATCTACACGATCAGTGAATTAAAAAGAGGAAAAAACCTGATTTTCACAGGTGAAAAAATACAGAAGATAGTATTTTAACAAATGGTGATAAATCACTAAAGAACGGTTCAATACACACAACAAAAATAGCATTAGATCTTTAGTTTCGACAGAGCATTAGTAGTCGTATAAGGACTTGAAGAGAGGATGCATCTTTCATTCACATCTGCAGAGATAATGACAGGAGATGAGTACAGTCACTACATAAAGTATAGAAGTGATGATGCCACACCACCCTTTAATTAGGAAGCTGCTCATTAAGAAAATGACTCATTTTATCTCACAGAAGACATTAGTGACTGGTGTTGATCTGCCATAGTGGGTTGGTTGGTTTGATTTTCTTGCTTGTTTTATGATATTTTCAGTACATTGTGGTCCATAAAATGAACAGGAGCACCACTAGTATTTAACCCCATAATACCCAAACATAAAATAAAATAAAATAAAATAAAATAAAATAAAATAAAATAAAATAAAATAAAATAAAATAAAATAAAATAAAATAAAATAAAATAAAATAAAAATTCAATTCAATTCAATTCAATTCAATTCAATTAAAAAAATAAAATAAAATAAAATAAAATAAAATAAAATAAAAAATAAAATAAAATAAAATAAAATAAATAAAAATAAAATAAAATAAAATAAAATAAAATAAAATAAAATAAAATAAAATAAAATAAAATAAAATAAAATAAAATTCAATAAAAAATAAAGAAATAAAATTCAATTAAATAAAATTAAATAAAATGTAATTACATTTAATTAAATTAAATTAAATTTAATTAAATTTAATCAATTGACAAATAAAATTAAAAAGACAAAAATGACTAAATAAAATAGAAAATATTAAAACTAAATACATAATACACAGGTGACAAAAATGACAACTGATCTAAAAGTTTCTGTTTTGAGTTACTGTGTAGATAATGTCTCAGTTTTTTTGTGTATGGACAAGAAATGTAGGAAAAAATTAGGAAAAAAATTCAGTTTAGATAAAAACAAAAAACAAAAAAATATTATGGGATAAAGAGACATGGATGACAGAAAAAAGCATAATTATCAGGGAAAAAGTCAAATATGAAATAAGAAATGCAGGATAAGATTTAAAAAAAAAAGTGAAAATAATGAGATAAAAAGTCATAACTATAATATATAAAGTCACAGTTTCTCTCCTCTGCTGATTTTTCTCTTAAGTGACTTATTTTTCAGACTGTTACATCTGTTTACTTTGAAAAGGTAACGAGTCTATTCTGAGAATAAGAAGTATAAAGTACAGATATTTATGCAAAAATGTACAGAGTAAAAGTAAAAGGTTTCCACAAAAATAAATACTCAAGTAAAGTACAGATCCCTAAATAAATCTACTAAAGTACAGTTACAAAGTACTTGTATTTAGTTACTTCCCACCTTTGGTTATTGATATATTTGCTGAAAAATTTACTTTTCTTTCTTTCTTTTTTTTTTTTTAATTTCTGCTATAATAAGCCTTAACTTTATTTGGAGCTTTAATGAACATCATGATTAGTAAATTAAATGTAGGAAAATACATAATTTACACTGGAAAAACACAAACTAGTAAGGATAAGGTCATAATAAATGGTAATACATCATTAAAGAACAGTTAAATACAGACAAAATTGCACTTGGGAATTAATTTAAAAGAGTCTTTATGGGTTCATTTCAATCTAAATTTTAGAAATAAATACATCTTTTACAGTACATGGCAGTTGCTATATTGTCTTGATTACATTTATTTGCTCTATTTGTTTGTTTGTTTGAGTTTATTTGAGGAGATTACATATCTTGTAACAGTACAAGTTATAGTGATTATATAATGACATCTCAAAAGGAGTAGGCTGAAGCAGAGTTGCTTATTTTTTGCCTACCCCCCATTCCATAGTCACAACCCATACATTCATACTTAAACAAAAAATATATAAACGGAAAAATAAATAACTTGTTTGAAATGCATGGTTCCAGTCACAAATGTTCCTTGATCTGATTGATTCATTGCTCTCATCTCTCTACATTTTAAATAATGAAGTAATAATTAATAAAAATAAGAAATAAATAATAATAATAATTAACTGTTATTAGTTCATTTGACACAAAAAATGTTTAATTTGTCTTATGCACAAAACAAATCAATAAATGAAGGAATGAATGAATGAAAAGGGAGGTTTTGTTTGAGGTGGAAACAACAATGAATCCCAAGATACTCATGTCATTATTCTTTCTTTTGTAAGTATTAATTTATAAAGTAAGGTCCATTTTGTTACCATCAGGATGTGATTTATTTGCGAACACTCTGCTTTAATTCAAAGAGTTTAACAAAAATGAGTAACTATTTAGCAATGATGATATGATATAATAATTATTTTAACCCTGAGACTTGAACAGTTTCACAGTAAAAAAAAAAAAAGTGCAACAAAATGAACAAAAACAACTAAACGGATCAATAAAAACAAACAAAAATTAATAAGACACCAAAAAAAGTAACATGGACAAATAAAAAAAACAAATGGACCAAAAATAAAGAAAAAATAAAAAAAATTATAAAAACAAAAGATGGAAAAATAAACAAAATAATCAAAATTTACAAAATGATAAATATGTGCAATAAAAATTAACAAAAATTACATTCCAGTAGTTTTAATATTTCTAAATCACTTGCTTTTTTGACACTTATTTATATTCATATGTCAGTTCCATGAATAAACTTTTTCTAAATCTTGAAACTAAACCATTATTTCAGAACGTGTCAGTGCTTCCACATCAGGGGTCAAAGGGTTAAACAGCTTTTATTCACTTTCAGAAGCTCAACAGCTGATCTCCTGTTCTCTGGTTATTTTATTACATTTTAAGATGATCTGGAGTCGATTCCAATTGTTGAATTTTCACTTGGTAGCTGTTAAAACTCAAGGAGAGAATAAGAGGGTATCATTTATCTGAGGAAACAAAAAGAGAAATAAATAGATGGCAACATTTTTAGGAGCGTTTATATCAATTATTTAGTGTTTTTGTAAAAAGAATCAATTGTTAAGATCATAAAAAAACAAAAACCTCCAGAAGAAAAGTGAAGACAACTGCAAAAATGTTTATCTTATTAAGTGTATTATTATTTTTCCATTTCTCAACCAAATATCTTATCACACATAAAATAAGAAAACATTTTCTGTAAGATATAAGAAGTGATTTATAGACAATAGATCTGGAAAATCTGATGTCAAGAAATCTTACCAAGATCATTTTCACTTCTTCCATTGGCAGATTTATTTGTATTTATTTTATTTGGAATTATTTTTAGGCTTAATTCAATATTTTTTGTTGCGCAAATCAAGTTAAAACAAAAATCGGCCAATAACGCTCTGGGTATCATGTGACTCCCTTTATTTAATAATACTAATAATAAAATATAATATTAATGAAACAGACACTAATATCAATAAAATACACCATAATACTAATAAAAAACACACTATAATGATATTGATACTAATAACAGTCAACATAATACTAATAACAGTGAATATAATAATAACAGTGAATATAATACGAATAAAAGTCAACATAATACTAATTAAAGACACCATAATACTAATAAAAGACACTAATAATAATAATAATAATAATAATAATAATAATAATAATAATAATAATAATAATAATAATAATAATAATAATAATAATAATAATAATAATAATAATGATAATAATACTGTTATACCAATAAAAAGACACTTTGATAATATTAATTAAAAAACAAAAAGACTGAATCTGTAAAAATAAAGCTGTTGTTTTTGTCACTGGGGTCCAAATAATTGCTTAAACTCTTACATCTTCAGTCTATAGTTGTAGAAATACAAATGACTAGTTTATCTATCTATCTAGTTTATTTCTCTTGCGTTCAACAGACATGCTTCCAATACTTCAGAACATAACACTTATGATTTATTTTATTTGTTTTATGATTTTGAGACCTTATTCTTTTACTGTATACAAATCAGGCTGGGCAGTTGATAAAAAATAAAAACACTTATTTTTGTTTCACTACATAGAGTTTAAGTTTGTAATTTATTATTTCAAGTGTGTAATCCATCAAACATTTAAGCAAAACTGCAACAATAACAAGATGTAAGGCGACGGTCGTTCCTACATGTGTTTCTATCTGTGCATCTGTCATCATTTATCTGTAAATACAGGTGGAAAGGGTAAAGATCTAACACCACGGCTCAATGGAGTTACAAACTGATCCTCAGCATCCAAATAAAGGTTATTGTGGGAAATGGGAGGGAAAGGGATGAAGTGTGATACTGTGACCATCACTGAGGCCACAGCAGAACGCAGCTACAGATTCATTTCATCAGCCATGACTGAATCTTTTCCACTTCAGGAAAAGCATGAAGTCTGGTCTGGTATCAAAGAGTCCATAAGCCTGGTGTTGGATCTGCAGTGAGGACATCACAGAGGGCTGGGGGGGGGTGGGGGGGGGGGGGGGCACGACAGGACAGTAATGTGGTCTGGGTGTAGTGATGGGAATTCCGGCTCTTTTTAAAGAATCGGCTCTTTCGGCTCGGCTCACTAAAAACAACTGGTTCTTTCACCTTCCTCTAGTGGTTCTTCAGATTTTTTGGGGGCGTTTAAATTAATGTATTACCAACAATAATGTCAAGTTAGATATAATATAGATTACTAATGTAAAATTAGTAATTAACTGTTTATTATAGAAATAAACCTTTATTTATACACTCTACAATAAATAAATAAAATAAATAAAATAAATAAAATAAATAAAATAAATAAAATAAATAAAATAAATAAAATAAATAAAATAAATATAAATAGATGGCAGGTTATTAGTGCAGTCAGCTCTATATGGGGTTTGTTGTTTTGCTCACTCTGCATTAGTTTGGTCAATATAACGTAAATTAGTTCAACTTTTAAGGCATTTCCTGTCGTCACTCATTGTATCAACTTGATTCTTTTACCTTTTCAGTCCATTTTCATGACAGTCTGTGTCCTTTCATCTCCTCCTGTGTGTGTGTGCTACAGTATGTATGGAACTCCCCCAGACAACACCACACACTGACGCTGTGTCACTGAGAGAGACAGAAAAAGAGACAGACAGACAGAGACAGACAAAGAGACAGACAGAGACAGACAGAAAAAGAGAAAGCGACGGAGAGAAAGAGAAAGACAGAGACAGACAGAGAAAGAGACAGACAGAGACAGACAGAAAAAGAGAAAGCGACAGAGAGAAAGAGACAGACAGAGAAACAGACAGACAGACAGAAAAAGAAAAAGCGACAGAGAGAAAGAGACAGACAGACAGAGACAGACAGAGAAAGAGACAGACAGAGACAGACAGAAAAAGAGAAAGCGACGGAGAGAAAGAGACAGACAGAGAAAGAGACAGAAAGACAGAGACAGACAGAAAAAGAGAAAGCGACAGAGAGAAAGAGACAGACAGACATAAAAACAGACAGACAGAGAAGAAGAGGTGGACAGACAGAGACAGAAAGAGACAGACAGAGACAGACAGAGACAGACAGAGACAGACAGAGAAAGAGACAGACAGACAGACAGAG
This sequence comes from Siphamia tubifer, assembly GCA_020466265.1. NCBI lineage: Eukaryota > Metazoa > Chordata > Actinopteri > Kurtiformes > Apogonidae > Siphamia > Siphamia tubifer. Next base: position 31,413,919 of record CM035796.1, read on the forward strand.
ACAGACAGAGAGAGAACACAGAGCAACTCTTAATCAGCTCCATTGTTGACATTAATGAGTCAGTTCTTAGGCCTCGTTCACACAACAACACTTACAAGTGAATCCGATAAAGTTTTTATCATTTGGGCCTCATGTCCACACGGTACTGCTGTGTTTTGGATACCCCAAAATGAAAATGAAAATGAAAATTCCAGAGTGGAAAAATCTGACAACGTTGCCACTGTCGTCAGTAAAACACATTTGTTTTCACCTAACATGGACCACATGATCAGAACTAACAGCAGCTTCTTTCATAAACAGTGTCCATCATGGTGGACACCAGAGCACAGCTGCAGTCACTGCTGAGTTTACTGGTGTTATTGAAGGACAATCTACTGATGTTAAACCAACAAGATGAGCAGCAGAGACGCCTCCACACACCGTCTATTGTTCTGGTGTATGTGGTGGGACTGTCTTACAGCACACCTAGAGGTGAGGCATGTGTATTACATCATTTTCAACACGTGTTTCGTTGCCATGTTTACGTGATATTTTACAGATCTGTTCCCAGTGTGAGTGTGATATATATATTTTTGTTTTCTTTTTTTCCTAATCATTTCCATATCTCCTCATTACCAACCTAAAGATCTGTCCATAACTTTGAGTAACAGACAGTGTTAAACCTACTTAACACTACATGTTCGTAAATAGTGTTGATTTTGAACTATTTGAAAACACTACATTTTTATTCTAGCACAGATTCTGAAACTAAACTAATTAAAACATTTACTACAGTTTTTCAATGTTCAACTTCTCACTCACAGAGGTTGGTGGGCGGGGCTTTTCAGAGTCTTTTTTTTTTTTTTTTTACACTTAAAGGTATTTTGTCGTTATCACTGTTGAATTAACTCTGACAGAATCTGCTTATTTTAACACTAAATATATGACACTGATAATGTAAAACCTCTGTTAATTTCAATTATTTTTTTCTAACACTGGAAGTTGTCTTGTTAAATTTTATTCTGTCCATTGTTAGAATAATTTTGAAAGACTTTAAATACTTTGACATTGCATTTTTCCACTGGGAAATTTACTGTGTGATGTCCCTCTGGTCAGGACCTGTAGAACAAGGGTAGTATCATAAATGAAAACTAGTGAAATGATGAAAACTAACATTAAAAAAACATTTGAATGAAAATGTATTGTGTAAACCTGCTTACAAACAAACAAACAAACAAACAAACTCAAACACAATATACCTCTCATCTTTGGGGGACAGGGTAATAATGAACAAGTGGTGGAAGGTACAATGAACCCCACCCCTTATAGGTGATATTGCCGTATGCGTCATCATTGCAAAAACATATTTATGGTGACCCTGACCTTTGACCTACATTCACCAAACTTTAATGAGATCTATTCTGGATCACTTTGCACTTTTCTTGAAAATTTCATGGACATTATTTCATCAAATTTTCTATAAAGCTGCTGATAAAACCAACACTCTCACATCTACTTTGGATATTAAAAAAAACAGAATATAGAAAAATAAAGAATTTGAATTAAAAAGTCAAAATATAACTTTATCTACATCATTATGGCTGCACGTGTACAGGGTGTAATATTACACATGGTGGTGATATAATGTGTGCTTTTAAAATGCTATGAAATCATTACAAAAATGTGAATGACTTACTTTAATCTGATTAAATAATTAAAATCGTTGTGTATTATGTTTTAATGGATCCACATTGAAAAATATCACTGTGCTGAATTGAGCAGGAAATAGTGAAAAAATTCTCCCATCTTTATCCGCAGCCTGAGTCAGACCAGCAGATCTGATCGTACATGTACATTCCCAAAATGCACTTTAGATTTTCACTTCCAGACCTGATTGCAATACTGTCGTAAGGACAAGAGTAACTAACCTCCAAACGCTGCCTGTGCACATATGAACATATGAAACACATTCATCAAACACACCAATATTGAGAATACACACTCCAGTGTACAGACTTACGCCCCACATATTGCCTTGTGTTGCTGCCTTACCATCTTTTTGTTTGCATTTCTCACCTTTATTAAACCATTTTTCCCCCTCAGGGTTGAATGTGAAAAATAATGAAGATTACATATTGATTTCCATTGTCCAACGACCTAAACCTGGTTGTGTGTTGGGGCATTTTCACATAGTGTTTATTTAATTGACCTTCCTGACAAACACTAAGTCATGCCATGCTTTGTCAGCTGACAGTTACAATAAGCCATGTCATTGCATGTCATTGCAGCACCAGTCTATTTAAATAAGCTCAAAGTGACTCCTCTGCTGTTAGTGCCGCTGCTGCTTCTTAAGAGCTTTGATTCTGCTCATTGTGTCTGTGCCCCGGAGGCTCTTTGTTACCGACTTAATTCCCAAGAGGAATAATTTGCATTGCTTCTGCATGTTACTTTTTATGTATCGTAGGTATTTCTTTTTTTTTTGCTTTTATTTCATGTTGTCACAGGCATCCCATTATACATATGATATCTAGAAGTGCAACCCAGTGCAACCCAAGTTTTCACAAACCATGGATGTTAATAAACTCAATGAAATTTCTAAATAAAGGATATGCTTTTTATGTTTTCCTTGAATGGGAAGGGGATGGTTGAGGTGGAAGGTGTTTATTTTAATTCTACATATATTATGACTATGTATAACAACATATAAATGTTTGATGCTAAGCCTCATCATCTGCGTCTTCCTGTTGACTTACTATAACTTTCCATTTACCATTAAAAGTGTAATAGTATTATTTGTTTTATGTTATTACCCCCCCCAAAAAAAAAAAAAGAAAAAAGAAAAAGAAAAAAGCCAAGTCAATCAGGATATTATTTTTTTGTCTGTCAGTAACTTTAAACCTAAACTACTGGACCAATTTCCCAAAAAAATCAGGAAAGGTGGTCTAGGTGGTCAAAGGTGGTCTAGAATAGATCCCATTAAATATTGGTGAATGTAGGTCAAAGGTCACAGTCGCCAAAAAAGTGTTTTCTCAATGATCAGATACAGGGCAAATCAGGAATTCCCTTTTCATTCCTGTATACTCAGTGTTGCACATAGATTCTTTTTGCTCTTTGTTGATGTGAATTGACCTTGAAAGACAAATTTTAAGGTTCTAGGTCAAAGGTCACAACAAAGGTCAAAATCAAATTTTGGATATAACATTTGAACAAGAATATTCATCTTTCAATTCCGCATCTTGTGTGAATAGATTTGACCTATTGTTGTTCCACGTGGTCAGGGGTCACTGGCTAACTACCGAAAAAACTAAAAACAACTAACAAACAAGTGGAGTTCGAGTAGAGAACAGTGGCGGGAAGGTCTCGTCTCTGCTTTTTGCGGATGATGTGGTCCTCCTAGCGTCATCGGGCAGTGACCTCCAGCTGTCATTGGAGCAGTTCGGAACCGAGTGTGAAGCGGCTGCGATGAAGATCAGTACCTCTAAGTCTGAGGTCACGGTTCTCAGCCGGAAAAGGGTAGAGTGTGAATGTTCTGCCTCAGGTGGAGGAGTTCTACCTCGGGATCTTATTCACGAGTGATGGAAGGGTGAAGCGTGAGGTCGAGAGGTGGATTGGGGCGACATCTGCGGTAATGCGGGTGCGTAACCAGTCTGTTGTGGTGAAGAAGGAACTAAGCCAGAAGGCGAAGCTCTCGATTTACCAGTCGATCTACATCCTGATGCTCACCTACAGTATGGTCATGAACTTTGGGTCATGACTGAAAGAATGAAATAATGGGTACAAGTGGCCAAAATTAGTTTCCTTCACAGGGTGGGGGTGCTCAGCCTTAGAGATACAGTCGTGTGAGAAGAATCCGGGAGGGGCTCGGAGTAGAGCTGCTGCTGCTCCACGTGGAGAGGAGCCAGCTGAGGTGGCTCAAGCATCTAGGGAGGATGCCTCCTGGTCGCCTCCGTGGGGAGGTGTACCCAGGACACGCTGGAAGGATTATATCTCTCAGTCGGCCTGGGAACGCCTCGGGATTCCCCTGGTGGAGCTGACTGAGGTAGCTGGGGTGAGGGAGGTCTGGGCTGCTTTGCTGAGGCTGCTGCCCCCGTGACCCGGATAAAGTGGGAGATGACGAGGAGACAACCAAGTGGAGATAGAGACATGATGATGATGATGATGATGATGATGACAATGACAATGATGATGATGATGATGATGATGATGATGACAATGATGATGATGATGATGATGATGATGATGATGATGATGATGATGATGATGATGATGATGATGATGATGATGACGATGATGATGATGACGATGATGATGATGATGATGATGATGATGATGATGATGATGATGATGATGATGATGATGATGATGATGACAATGATAATGATGATGATGATGATGATGATGATGATGATGATGATGATGACAATGATAATGATGATGATGATGATGATGATGACAATGATAATGATGATGATGATGATGATGATGATGATAATAATGACGATGATGATGATGATGCACTTTACATTTTTAGGTAAAAACCTCAAAGTGCAGCATAAGATAATTAAAAACAGTTAAAAGACAAAATAAAAACATAAGATAAATAACATGATACGACATGTGAATCACTAAAAAGCAGATGAGAGATGGGGTTATGAGAAGCTTTTCCTAAAAAGAAACATTTTAAGGCCTTTTGTGAGGGTGGTCCTTCTGTGGGGCTCAGAGGTGGTGTGGCAGGGTGTTCCACACACAGAGAAGAGGAGGTTCAAAGGCCCTGTCACCTACTATCTTCAGTGTTGTCTGCAGAGAGAGAGAGGGGGGGGGCACAGTGTGATTGGCCTGACTGGGTCCTGGAAGTGTTGTGGAGAGTGAGGTAAGTGAGGTAACCATGAAGAAAGTGATGGATGTGCAGGAGGATTTTATACTCAGAAAAAGGGAGCCAGTAGAAGTTCAGGCCTATTTATGCTCTGAAGTCAAGTCACGCAGGGATGTCGCAGAATCTTTAGTCCCTGTCGCACAGAGTTGCATGCACCTCCCAGAAAATGTAACCCACCGCAGACAATGTCGCAGAGAAGACCAGAAAAGAGGCCTCTGATTGGTCCATTCTACATCTGCAATACATGCACTTCCACTTCCCTACTTTTCCGTCTTGTTTTGGGTACATGAACGTCACTGTTGAAGATGACTCGAGTGAATATGGATTCAGCCGAGTGCATGAGGAAGTGGAAGAATCTGTGGAAGAATTCTTTCGACAACGAAAGGGACTGATGTGGGAAGTGGGTATCCAGGTGGGAAGTGCTAGTGAGTTCATGAGAATGACCCTTGTGTTGTGGTGGTGAGTAACACACACCATGTACTCCCCACACTGGCATAAATTCCGAATATCTGCGACGATTTACCTGCGACACTTTGCCACATGAGCATGTAGAGACCTTTACATTAATTCGTCCCGCATGCGGAAGAGGCTTTGGCTTAATAACAAATGAGGAAATACGGCATAGTACATGACATGTGGAAGGCTAAGACTGTCACAACCTGCCACGACCTTCCCCCCAGTGCTCTTCAGACCCACCTGGTCCCACAAGGTGTAGCTGCAAGTCATTGCTGATCTGCAATATTTAAGCAGTGAAGCTTATAGTTGCCGGTACAGGACCATTCCGTATTATCACCTCCATAACCTGGACATTCATCATCACCACGGACTCTGGCTGATCTATCCCCACTAAAGGTAAGATCTTTAGCCCGAGCCTGACCCTGCCCAAAATTCGGGTCGGGCCTAAAATGTTAATCATTACGTTCGGGTCGGGCTTCTCTCTCGCTGTTTTTTTTTAAAATAAATATGTGTACTACTATATGTGTATACTAAAACGATGTGTGGATACTAAACTAAGGAATACTTATTGTAAATAAATAATTTGAATAAAACAGAGAAGCGATAGATATAACTACTACTAAACAGGAGGCGTAGAGCAAGAGCACGCTTTGCACACGGCTTTGCGGGCATTTTGTGAACGTAATATTCCCTCCACGAGTCCACATCTATTTTGACCAGATATCCCCAATATGGAGCACCAAGAAATCAAAGGTAAACTTAAGACAGGAGAACTGAAAAGGCAAACACGCACCGCCGGTAAGAGTGACGTGTAATTAAGCGAGTGCGCATCAAGATCTCTCTTTCACTCTCATTGTCTGGCCTCTTATTCTGTGTTCCAGCGTTGTTTCGTTGTGTAAATGCATTTATCAGGATAATAAAAATATGTAGATTATTTTAATGAAAAATCTTGCATTTTTTTCCTGCCAAAAATACTATGGGATAAATTGAAATTTTGGGTTTGCTTCAGACTCGGGCCTGCAAATCAAGTTAATTGGTGGGGCTCGGGCTGGGTCGGGCTTGAATGCCTGCGGGCCTGGGTCGGGTCAAGCTGGATTTTTTAGGCCCGATCTTAACTGTAATCCCTAGGTTTTCTCATTTAGTGTGTCTTGTCTTTATGTTGGTTTTGTTATTAAATCTGTTTCTCCCTTCAGCACCTAGCATCTGAGTCCTTTCCTCACCTCACCCCCACATGACAAAGACTCTAGCAGGTGCTACAGTGTTGTATCGACGTCCAGGAAAGTGCTGATTTAATATTTGATTTTTTTAATTATAAGGCGGAGGCAAAAGCAAGAGGTTCATATAGAGAGAAGCTCAACATGTCGGACGGAAGGTTTTTGAAGAACATTATAGATATGAAGAATTCGTCTATGCTATGAGTTTCACCAGTACCCACTGGCTCCGCCCCCCTGGACCTGCATGCACATTGTTCATTGTCTGGTTTTACACAGTGGAAAAAGTCCTTTAACAACTATGAACTGTGGCTGGTTCAAGATTTAGCATCTACAGCCTGATGACTGAAAACACTGTGGTGCTAAAGGTCAAAGGTCATCCTGTCACATGCTTGTGTGAATTGTAAATACATTAAACTACTCATAAACTCATAATATCGTACCTCTGGATCTTTATGTTTGTTGTGTCAATCACAGGAGTAACTGAAAAAGTCAGATAAATGTGACATGACCGTTGCATTTCAAAATATCAGCTACGTATTGGATTCAGTACCACATATGAAAGTGGCCTGGGTTGGATTAAAAAAATAAATAAATCTGATTTGTGTTGTTCACGCTGTCTTTAACAGGTCAGAAAGAGGTCAAATGGCAACGGCCAAAACTAGCGTTGTGCATGCTGTGCTGCACCCGGAAACTAGAGCCTATAGTCTTACATTTTGAGAGGAGGATGCTCATTAAAAACTAAAATGTTTGCAAGGGTGGTGGTGGTGGTGGCAGTGGTGGGGTGGGGGGGTGCCTGACAACACTTGTGTGTTTGATATGGAGAGAGCTACAAACAGATCTTTTGGGTTTTGTTTCCCTTCTGTTTTTACTCTCTTTCCCCGCTTTTATAATAAACCCCTCGACATCTAAAAGTCTGCTGTCCAAGGATCACATGTTCTTATTAATATGTAAGAATTACTACAGTATAAGGACTCCTGGTTTCACTAAGTGCATGTTTTAGTGTGTATTGTGATGGTAAATTCCTGTTTGTATGCATTGTCTATGTAGTCATGTAAAAAGCGTTTTCTACAGGAATATATTAAATTACACAGATATTAGCTTTGTTGTTCTGAACTGGACGTTGAAGAACACTGGAGTTCTTTTCAGATAACTGCGCTGCCTGTGGGGGTTTAATTGCAGTACCGGAGGGGTGAAGTGACGGATGCAGGCTTCATCCGTTCTGTTGGGTTTGATAATTATCTTTGTAAACGTACACCTCCCACTGTGTTTTCTTTTTTATCTTGTAAAGAAAGTTTGACTGAATTGGGGATGGAAAGCTTTCTGAGCAACAAGCAACGGAATGGACTTAAATGGTTACTTTGCTTCAAGTTTGTGTATGATGGACTGCTTTATCATTATGTGTAATTGTACATGCTACTGTTACTGCAAAAATATAGACACTTAGATGATAAGGCTGCTTTTGTAAAGACAGAAACTAGCGATTTATTTTAGGCTTCTATGGGAAAATGTATTTTCCATTCACACTATTCTTACTAATTGGTGCTTTAGGTATGTGATGGCATGCGTTGTCTTTTATTTTTCTTCTATAATGTACATTTTGTGTTTGAAAATGTCTTAGCTGTTGAATAAATACTGTGTAAAGAAGTGGATAGTGGAGAAAAAAAAATGATCTTGTTGTTTGTGTCCCCAATAAGAAACAGTAGAAAACATGACAGGACTGAAGGATAGAAGTCAGAGAGATTAAAGGAATACAAGTTAATGTACTGTACATCATTTTTATGTTTTCATCAGTGTTTGTGGGTTTGTTTGTATGTGGGTTTGTTAGCAACATAACTCAAAAAGTTATGGATGGATTTGGATTACATTTTCAGGAAATGTTGATACTGGCACAAGGAAAAACTGATTACATTTTAGTGCTGATCAGTCGAGGTATGTGCGTGTGTGTGTGTGTGTGTGTGTATTCCAATCTTTACGGGGACATTTATGTTTACACAGTCGCACCATGGGGACCTCTGACATCATGAGGACCAAAATTCACGTTCCTACAAGGGTTAAATATAAATAAAGGTCCTCATTAGTAAAATAGAAATGATGTTGTCCTATAAAAACATGCATTTGTTAGTTTTCTGGAAGTCCTCATAAAGCATGTGGGAAGCAGGTTCAAGAATGAAACCTATTTTTCAAAGGTTTGAAGTTTAAATTATTTTGATGTATTTTTTTATTTGTTATTTATTCCTTAATTTATTTAATAATATGTATTAATTTTTTCATAACATTTTTTATTTTATTCATAATTTTTATTTAAAAAGATGTCCTTACACTCACTACCCAATGGCTACTTTATTACAAACTTGGTCCTCATGAAACATAGAAACAAGTATATATGTGTTTGTGTGTGTTCTTGTATTCCTATCTTTATGGGGATATTGATATATTTACCCCATCACACCACCTCTGACACAAAGGGGACCAAAATTCAGGTCCCCATGAGGGTTAAATATAAAGGTCCCCACTAGTAAAATAGAAATAATGTGGTCCTATAAATACATTAAAGTGGGTTTTTTTCTGGAAGTCCCCATAAAGCATGAGGGAAACAGGTGTAAAGCGAAACATATTTCTCAAAGGACTGAGTATCTGTTTAGCATTTATTTTTTATGTATTTTTAAATTATTCATTTATTTTATTAATTTTTAATTTTTTCTTTTTTTATTTATTTGGTTCATTTATTTATTCATTGATTCTTCTATTTTTTGCTTAATTTTCAAATTTGTATTATTTATTTCATTTCAAACAAATTAGATGTGTGTGTGTGTGTGTGTGTGTGTGTGTGTGTGTGTGTGTGTGTGTGTGTGTGTGTGTGTGTGTGTGTGTCTGTGTGTGGTGGTGTTGGGGTGTATTGATTTTATATGTAAATCACTTTATGTTACATTTCACTGCATGAAAAACGCTATATAAATAAAGATTGATTGATGACAATAATGTTTATATTTTCCATATATATATGTATATATTTATATCATTTTGAATATGATGTGTTGTTGCCTATGCAATTCTTCATCTATTTAATGTACGATTCATACCATTGTTCATTGCCTAATATCACAGTGTTGTCGATACCTACTGTGACGGCGCTGACAGTTATATTTCTATTTAGGCTGATGTTAGGCTATATACAAAATATTCTAAAAAGAGAGGAAAGGGAGCAAAAATGTACAGAGACAGCTGGGGTTTTTTTTCCCAAATGTCTAAGACTTGATTTTAACAACAATAGGCCTAACTTGTTCTATTGGGTGAGACAAGCACCCCCCCCCCCCCCAATCCCACGGTATGGTTCACACACTGATGACAGATGACCTGGGGACTATCTGGAATCATGCACAATGATTCAACATATAGATATGAATGAGGAAGAATGAGCATGTGACACCTGACAAGTTAAAACCACTTCCTTTCTCTGCTTTTACAATAAACACATTTCCAGCTGGTCAATCTACTGTTATTCATCCACTTTGGAGCAAAAGCTTTTCTTAACAAAACTATTTTCAATGCTATCACTCACTCAGCAGACAAAAGTCTACAGGAAGTAGGGACACACTAATGGAAAAGTAGAAACGTGACGATTTTCCTCCATTTTGTTTGAAGTGTTTTCAGGTTCTCCACTGCAGTCGTAAACAACTCTGCACTTCCATTTTCCAGGCATCTTCTCTCAAGTTTCCCCCGTATTGTTGCAGGGCACTTTTTGTTTGTTCATCAGCCAGCAAAGCCGGGCAGCAACTCAAGATCCTATTCACAATACACTGTCCTGTCATTCTCCCAGACTCGGCTTTTGAGTCGACTATGTGTGAAGGATCAGAACCAACTGCATCACATAGAAGTGGAAAAGAAGCGGATGAAATGATCTGACCAAAGGGAGCCATGTTTATTGGACACAAAAGTTTTTAAAAAGAGAAAATCTGCATTGTCTGGGTCTGCTGTTGGGTCATATCCCTAACACTGCGGAATTATGTTTATTCTCAGTGAGTAAAAAACTGTATCTCTTCTTTGCACTGTCAGGTTTTCAGCATTTTTATCCACTCGTCATTGTAACAAACACAACCAGGCACAACAATGGGACAGTTATGCAGATGCTATCGATAAAAAGTTTTTATTTCCTAAGGAAATGCAACTTTTTTTAATGTAGACAACACAATTATGACCTTATTTTACAAGTATTTTATTTAAAGTATTCTCTGTTGTGGTATCGTATGCTGGTACGATCATTCTAAAGTACAGGTATCAAACTGTGGTCCTCGAGGGCCGGTGTCCTGCATGTTTTAGATGTTTCCCTCTTCCATTACACCTGGAGGCCATTGCAACATTAGTCTTCTGCAGAACTGATGAGGAGCTGATTATTAACTCTTTAACCGTCGGCACTGATGCATTCTGAATGGATGATTTAGTTTAAATATTCAGAAAAATTCGACCATTTTACTTTTAGTTTTGTGCATGGAAAAGGTGTCAAAACGCAACATTTTTATTAGTTTTTTAATTGTTTTAAAGGCAAAGTTAAAACTGCTGGACCAATTTTTAATAGTAGTTTTCTTTTTTAAATATATATATATATATATATATATATATATATATATATATATATATATATATATATATATATATATATATATATATATATATATATATATATATATATATATATATTTATTTATTTATTTATTTTTTTACATTGTTCCACATCATTTGTCATTTTGTAAATATCTATTAGTTTTTGTTCATTTTGTTTATTTTTCAAAATTTTTAAGTTGTATTATTTTTCTTTGATTTTCTGCCATTTGTGTCTTACTTTGTTCATGTTTCCAAATCATTTCGTTAGTTTATTATTCATTTTTGTGGCTCATTTTATTTTATTTTTTACTGATTGCTGTAGCAGTTCCACAGTAAAAAGAATTCAAATAAGCAACAAAATTAATAAAAATGGCCAACGTCATCAATAACATGAACAAAACTTAATCATAAATTGACAAAATAATTAGTAACATGAAGAAAGTGAGACACAAATGGAGCAAAATTAAAGAAAAAATAAAAATGTAGAAATAAAAACAGGATGAACAAATACTAATACATATTTACTCAATTATAAATAACATAGGAAAATGTGCAAAATATTTATTAATAGAAGAGAACTAGAATTGAAATTTGGTACCAGTTTTATTTTTTTCCTTTTTCTACTTTTTTTTTTTTTTTACACCTTTTCCATCAACAATTCTTAGTAAAAACACTGTAAAGAAAAAGAAAAGAAAAGTGAACAGTTGAATTTTTCAGAATATTTCCACTAAACCATCCATTCAGAAAGCATCAGAGTTAATAATCAACTCATCATCATCATCTCTGCAGAAGACTGATAATGATGTCGAACACAAGCAGGACACTGACCCCCCCCACCCCACCCCAGGACTGCAGTTTGACACCCCTGTTCTAAAGTTACACACAAAAGTAAACTGGGACAAATTGTTAAAACATGGGAAAATAATAACAAACTGATCTTAATAACCATTACCTGGTTAGATTAACTCAGAAAGCAGACACAGTTTGTACTGACATGACACCCCCCCACCCCACCCACCCCTCAGTGAGGTTCCACACACTTCCTTCAGGTCACAGGTACAGATGTTCCAACATCAGAACTAATAGAGCAAAGAATTCACTCATTTCCATGGCAACCAATTGAACAACATGTATTAACATCACAAAACACTCATATTTCTTCAACTGTACAAATGTTTTTTTTTACTGAACCACATGACCAGTGGTCTGTATTTATTTATTTATTTATTTGGTTAGATTTCTATTGTTGTATGTTTTTATTGTATGTGTGTTTGATGTCATCTTGTTGCACTGTCAGACAAATTGTCTTTTTAAGGACTTTGTTAAAGCTTTCAAAGTCAAGTCAAACCCTGCTCTGTCACATACATTTTATCTGATTTGCCCTCTCGCTCATCATTGTGACAATACATTTTGTTGACTGTGACCTTTAACCTACATTTAACAGGTTAAATTCTGAACCACTTCACACCTTTCCTGACAATTTCATAGAAATTGATCCAGTAGTTTTTGTTTATTAGTCTGTTTTAACAGCAACTTTATGCAAACAGACAAAAAAACAACCCAAAAAATAGACGTGGTCAAAGTACTCACATTCTGTACTTCAGTAGAAGTACAGCTACATATGTGAAACAAATACTGTGGTAAAAGTAGAAATAGGGATTCAACTCCTCTACTTAAGCAAGGGTAAAAAAAAAAAAAAAAACCCTACAATTTCTCAATTCTAATAAAGTACAAAAGTAAAAAGTAAAACTACATTTTTTTTTGCCATGAATACAATAATACTTATTTAAACAGGAAAAATTTGAAAAGTATCCAAATGAAACCTTTTAAAAGAGAGATACTGTGTTGAAATTGTGTTTTTTGTGGGTATGGGCGAGAAATTTAGGGGAAAAAAGGCACAATTGAGATTAAAAAAGTTACAAAAGTTACAAAAGATTTTTAAAAAATGCATAATTTCAAGATAAAATTAATACATTCTGAAATAAGAAGATAAAATATGTATAATTTTAAGAGAAAAGTCAAAATTGTGAGATAAAAAGTAAATTTTTTCAGATTCAGTAGTCATATAATTATAATGTATAAAGTCCCAGTTTGTCTCCTCCACTGATTTTCTCTCTGAAGTGACTTATTTTTTGTACTGTCACATCTGTTTAGTTTGAAAAAGTAACAAGTCTATTCAGAATCAGAGTTCTTTGTCACGTGTGGATGTGTATCCACAGTGAAATGAAAGCGACACTCGCCTTAAGAGATGCAAAACAACTATAGAAATATAACAATATACAAGATATATATGATAAGAAAGACTAGAATAAAAATATAAATAAGAATATAGAGAAAAATATGAATAAAATACATATAGCCTGGAGGGAATATAAATATGTACATGGATATACATATGACTATATGAGCGGTGATGGTTGGGGTAGGTGAGTGGGGGTGGGATGTGTGTGTATGGGGGGGGGGGTATGTAAGTAGTTGGGTGTCCTGATGGCCTGGGGGAAGAAGCTCTCCCTCAGTCTCTCTGCTTTTGCCCTGCAGGACCTGAGGCGTTTACCCGACGGCAGCCACTGAAATAAATTATTGTAGTATCTTTTAAAATCCTCCGTACTCTGGTCGTACATCGTCTCACATACACCTCTTGCATGAAGAGCAGTGCTGTGCTGGTGGTCCGGACTGGACTGCAGAGGAATGGAGACCCTGAATTTCCTCAGCCATCTCAGGCAGTACAGGTGCTGCCTGGAGATGTGGGTGGACTATGTCAGGTGTGGACTGTGACGTACCTGCAGCTGCTGACTCTCTCCATCAGTTTCCAAAAGATCCTGAGAGGGGTGTGATGGCTCCTCTGCTTCTCTCTTCTGAAGTCTACAATCATCTCATTGGCTTTGGAGATGTTCAGGTCCAGGTTGTTAGACTTACACCATGATACCAGTCCATTCACATCCTCAATGTAGCTCGGTATCCTGTTATTGGACATCAGGCCTACCACCACTGTATCATCTGTTTGGGGGGTGAATGGTTTTGTAGTCATGGGTGTAGAGCAGGGGTCTCAAACTAATTTTCTTGAGGGGCCACATTCAGGCTGATTTGATCTCCAATGGGTCGGACCATTAAAATGAAAACATAATCAACCGATAAATAATGACAAGTACACTCAACAAAAATATAAACGCAACACTTTTGTTTTTGCTCCCATTTTTCATGAGATGGACTCAAAGATCTAAAATTCATTCCAGATACACAATATTACCATTTCTCTCAAACATTGTTCACAAATCTGTCTAAATGTGTGATAGTGAGCACTTCTGCTTTGCTGAGATAATCCATCCCACCTCACAGGTGTGCCACATCAAGATGCTGATCTGACATCATGATTAGTGCACAGGTGTGCCTTATACTGCCCACAATAAAAGGCCACCCTGAAATGTGCATTTTTTTTTGCTTTATTGGGGGTCTGGGGACTCAGAACCAGTCAGTATCTGGTGTGACCACCATTTGCCTCATGCAGTGCAACACATCTTCTTCGCATAGAGTTTATCAGATTATCAATTGTGTCCTGTGGAATGTTGGTCCACTCCTCTTCAATGGCTGTGCGAACTTGCTGGATATTAGTGGGAACTGGTACACGCTGTCGAATACGCCGGTCAAGCACATCCCAAACATGCTCAATGGGTGACATGTCCGGTGAGTATGCTGGCCGTGCAAGAACTGGGACATTTTCAGCTTCCAAGAATTGTGTACAGATCCTTGCAACATGGGGCTGTGCGTTATCTTGCTGAAACATGAGGTGATGTTCATGGATGTATGGCACAACAATGGGCCTCAGGATCTCATCACGGTATCTCTGTGCATTCAAAATGCCATCAATAAAATGCACCTGTGTTCTTTGTCCATAACAGATGCCTGCCCATACCATAACCCCACCACCACCATAAGCCACTTGATCCACAACATTGATATCAGCAAACCGCTCACCCACACGACGCCACACACGCTGTCTGCCATCTGCCCTGAACAATGTAAACCCAGATTCATCCGTGAAGAGAACACCTCTCCAACGTGCCAGACGCCATCGAATGTGAGCATTTGCCCACTCAAATCTGTTACGTCGACGATCTGGAGTCAGGTTAAGACCCCGATGAGGACGATGAGCATGCAGTTGAGCTTCCCTGAGACGGTTTCTGACAGTTTGTGCAGAAATTGTTTGCTTATGCAAACCAATTGTTTCAGCAGCTGTCTGAGTGGCTGGTCTCAGACGATATTGGAGGTGAACCTGCTGGATGTGGAAGTCCTGGGCTGGTGTGGTCACACGTGGTCTGCAGTTGTGAGGCCGGTTGGATGTGCTGCCATATTCCCTGAAATGCCTTTGGAGACGGCTTATGGTGGAGAAATGAACACTCAATGCACGAGCAACAGATCTGGTTGACATTCCTGCTGTCAGCATGCCAATTACACGCTCCCTCAATGCTTGTGACATCTGTGGCATTTTGCTGTGAGACAAAACTGCACATTTCAGGGTGGCCTTTTATTGTGGGCAGTATAAGGTACACCTGTGCACTAATCATGATGTCAGATCAGCATCTTGATGTGGCACACCTGTGAGGTGGGATGGATTATCTCAGCAAAGCACAAGTGCTCACTATCACACATTTAGACAGATTTGTGAACAATGTTTGAGAGAAATGGTAATATTGTGTATCTGGAATGAATTTTAGATCTTTTAGATCTCGTCAAAAATGGGAGCAAAAACAAAAGTGTTGCATTCATATTTTTGTTGAGTGTACATATTGTTGTCATTGTTTTAGTGCAAAAAAAGAAAAAAATATTAAATTGTGAAAATAATTTTATAAATTATCTAAATGCAAAAAAAACCCTGAAATTTCACAAAGAACATAGAAGCAATTTTAACAATATTCTGCCTTAATTTATCATTAGTCCATTTGTTTTATTATGAATCAGTTCTACAAAGACACTAAACTCTTAGTAATAGAAGCAGAAAATGGTTCAAATTGTGTCTAATTTTCTTTAGACATTTCAGGTTGTTTACATTTATTCAGGTTATTCACATTTTATTGTTACAGAATAGTTTGTAATTGTAATTTCATATTATTTGTTGCAGTAAAACAATGACAAAAATTTCAAGCTGTCATCATTTATAGGCAAAGAAAAACCTGATAAGAACATATGGACTTATTTAAGGTTATTATGCTCTGCATCCCACGGGCCACATTTGGCCCCCGGGCCACATGTTTGAGACCCCTGGTGTCGAGGGAGTAAAGCAGAGGACTGAGGACGCAGCCTTGGGGGGCACCAATGTTGAAGGTACGTGGGCTGGAGGTGTGTTTTCCAATCCTCAATACCTGTGGTCTTGTCTGTCCAAAAGCTGTGGACCCAGGAGCAGAGTGAGGGGTTCAGACCCAGGTCCCTGAGTTTAGTGACCAGCCTGTGGGGAAGTGTGGTGTTGAATGTGGAGCTGTAATTGATGAACAGCAGCCGCACATAGTTCCCTATTCTACTGTCCAGGTGAATGGGGGTGGAGTGGAGGACATGGCTGATGATGTCATCAATGCTCCTGTTTGGACAGTAGGCGAACTGAAGGGGGGGGGGGGGGCAACAGAGTGAGACAGGGACATGTTAAGAATAGCGGTGAACAGCTGATCTGTACAGTATTCTGAGAAAGTAAGAGTATAAAGTACATAGATTTATGCAAAAATATAGCAAGTAAAAGTAAAAAAGTAGGCGAACTTGGGGGGGGGGTAAAGGAAGCGGGCAATTAAGTCCTTTATTAATCTCTCAAAGCACTTCATTACCATTATTGCAAGCAGGGTAGGGCTTTTTGGGGACGGATATAATTATGGACTTTTTGAAGCAGGTGGAGACAACAGAGTGAGACAGGGGCATGTTAAGAATAGCGGCGAAAAGCTGATCTGTACAGTATTCTGAGAAAGTAAAGAGTATAAAGTACATAGATTTATGCAAAAATGTAGCGAGTAAAAGTAAAAAAGTTGCCAGAAAATAAATACTCAAGTACAGATACCTAAAACGTCAACTTAAGTACAGTAACAAAGTACTTTTACTTACTTTAGTTACTTTTCACCTCTGGAAATGTGTGGCTAAAAATAGTGTAACCCATGTCAAACAGCGCCCCACTTCCTGACCCCATCATATTTAAGGGGGTCACACCCACTGTCACTCTGTCGTCTCTTGCACTTCCACCTGCAGCTGCATAAAGACACATGCTGGTTCCACTGTAACATCACTGAGGCTAAAACAACTTGGGATATACTTCAGTTTTGGATAAAATTCTTTTCACTAACGAGTGGATTCAAGTATCTGAATTCACCGTTCTTTCTCTCCTTCTCCGTCTTAAGTTTTTCTGCTGCCCAGTCGACTGCCTGAGCCTAAAAACTAATGAACTGTTCTGAATCACTGGGGAAAAAAATAAGTTCAAAAGAAGGACTAAAAAAACCTGACGTGTTAATTCTAGTTTGTGTTCTGATTTCTGGGTTTTAATATTTGGATTTTGTTTTGATGAGGTTTTTGTTTTGATTTATATATAATATATGATATTTTAAATATATATTATATATATATAATACATGGTAATGTAATACAATTTTGCTTTGTAGTATTTTGGATTTATGGTTAGTATATAATATATTTAATACATATTGTATTAATTATATCAGGTATTTATAAATTAATATCTAATCTGATGTTAATTGATATTGTCTTATCTATATTAATTTTTTAATGCAGTCATACCTCACCTTACATAACAACCGACTTATGAATAATCCAAGTTACAAAACGCATTTTCGTAAAATGTTAGTCTCTGAATAAAAAGAAAATTCAAGTTGCGAAACTTGTAGCATCCTGTATTTTGTTTTGAAATTGGCGAGATAGAGTTGCTCTTCCATTGGCTATATTCACAACACCCCACTGGCCTCCCATTGGTGAGGAGGGAGCTGCTTATCGTGTGCCTTTGCCCCTCGTTCATCATGAGGTTGTGCGTTTACGTGCGTTTCCTCTCAGCTGCCCAACGTTTGCCTCTTCCTCCCTCACCCACCTTCACTTCACTACGCACTCACCCTTATGTGTGGGTGCCCAACACCAATGGTAAATGATTGGCATGGCTTATTCATTTTAATGGTTTAATTAATAACTTTTACATGTTTTACAAAGTTGAAAACATTTTTTTTTTTTATTTTAAAGGGTTTAGGGGGTAGTATTGGGGGCCTTGGAACCTTTTACACGTAAAATGCGACTACTCATGAAAAAAAAAATCACGTTACAAAACCACTTCGAGAAGGAATTAATTTTGTACGGTGAGGTATGACTGTAAAATACAATATATATTAATTATTATATCTTGTTAAATATACGTTTTATTGTTATTTAGTTTTATGTTATGTCAAAACGTTTTGTAACATTGCAAAATAATTGAATATTTTGAATGGAAATCCTCTTGTCATTACTCACATCCTTTGGCTCCAGAAGGCGAACAGTCTTCTGTTCTAAATCACCACCATAGTTAGATCATTAGCCCTCATGCGCTACAATACCAAGAGCAAGTTGGTGGTATGGAATCAGTATGACTTCAAAGTTTTTGATGGAGACCAAATGATTCCTCTCTACAAAACTCTGCCTGAAGGCACTATCTATCAAAGACAGCAGCACAACTGACTTATTTCTGCACCTCAAACATCATCACACACCAGAGCTGGAGCGGCGCATTGCATTACGGGATACACACGAAAACAACATGCCAAACCTCTGTTGTGTTTTGTAGTTTTACCCAGAAATTGAAAATGGAATTTATGAAGTAAAAAAGTTGGATTTTACAAAACAGCACAGCTCTAGTAGAAATGTACTGCCCGTCCAAAAAAAAAAGTTGCACATACAGTATTTGACTGCAGCACCATTGGTTTTGATTACAGGAGAAATTAAATTTGACTTTGTTGCCACATAATGCTCATGTAGTGTCACAATAAGGGTTATATTTTTTTTCGTCCATTTTAGGCCTTTGCCGTGGACCACGTCGGACGCAAGGCCAATTGAGTGTGCTGTGATCACAAAGAAGTCAGCTCTTTGAGCTCTAATTTGACTCCCTGAACATGCACGAAAACTCACCAAATTTTACACACACTTCAGAAGCCAGTATATATAGGTTTCGCCAAAGTTGGTGAAGAAATGTGTCTACATCGCCCCCTAGAATATGACAATGGTTTGTATTAGGCCAGATCACGTCATATGATGATGAACAAAAAACCTTATGATGGCCACGCCCATAAACCAAGAGGAAGTCTGCCATCTTGGATTGAAATTTTAAAAATTCTGAGGCATGGATTTTTAACGAACTCCTTCTTGGCCATTGGGCCCAATGAGCTCAAAATTGGTGAAAATGATCTAGCCAAGTGGGACATCAAAAATTTTTTCAAAAAATTGCATTGTTTTTGTGCTACACAATCGCAAAATTTGCCAAGATTTCGTAAAAAATTACCACTACATAATTTCCTTCAGTTCGGACATACAAACACCGATTTGGCTGAAATTTGACAAAGACCTCTATCTCCCAGGTCTGGATCCATTTACCTAAAGACATTCTGATTTGATACTATAGTGCCCCCTAGAAATGTACTTTTATTAAAATGGCTGTAGTTCTGACATACAAGCACCGATTTGGCTAAAATTTGAGTCAGACGTCTATCTCTAGATCCTACATCAGTTTATCAATAAAAATTGCGATTTTGCCTCATAGTGCCCCCTGCAAAATCACCTACAAACACTGATCTGGCTGAAATTTGACTCAGACATTGCATGGGGAGGCGGTCGAGAGGGACAGCGAAGGCCTTTGAGACTGCTTGCAGTTTTAATTTATTTTATTGTTGATGATGGAGAATCAATTCAATTTTCAATTCAATTTTATTTATGAAGCCCCAAATCACAACAAAGTCATCTTACAGGGCTTTACAGAAACACAATCGACTCCAAAAATAGATAAAAAAAAAAACGACAGATATAGATAAAAAATTCAATCAGACCACTGCATCAACTCATCATCCCAAATTAGAGTTTTGAATTTTTTAAGGCTAATTCTTGTGTGAAAATTATGTATCATGGTCCCTGAAGTATTCTCTGACAAGCCTGATGACCCTGGTCAGTCCTGGTGGTGTCCAATCTGTTAAACATTACAGAAATGAGAGGACACTTACTACATCAGTTAGATTAAATAACTTGCTCCAGCTGAAAGACTATTAACCACTGAAGTATTTACCCATGGAAAGATCTGAACTATTAGTTAAATTGACTTCTGTGATCAAAAACAAAGTTGATGCAGTCAAATATTGCATGTGCAACTTTTTTTTTTGACAGGCATTGTATGTGAATAGAGTAAACAACATTTAAGTGGCAACAGTACTTATGTGACCATAAACACACATAGGTCTTTCAGAATGTCCCCAGTCTATTTCAGGGTGAAAACATGGCCTAGCTTCCTGAACAAAAAATACAGAGGATTCAGACGAGCACAAAACATATAAGAGTAACATCACATTCACCTTTAGAAATGTTGCAACTGAGAATGAATACAGGGCATATTGCTGTTGAGACATTGTGACTTAAACAATGAGACAAAGAACCCACACTACAAGCTAATGGTAGGAGGCTATATCGTACAAGGACACTTCAACAAACTGATAACAGAATCCAGAGAGGTGTAATGTCAACACAGATGGACTCCATATTTAAGTCACTTCAGTCTGTTCATTTTTAAATGGACATGTTTACATGATGTGTGATTCTGAATAAAATAATGCACAATTAGAGACAAATTCCTTCTTGTTTACATGGAAGTGTTAATGCTGAGTAAAGATCCTTGGTTAATTGGGCTTTAAGAGTTGGAGGTACAGAGGGTTCTGTTTGGACAGAACGCCCACTTGATGTCTACCAGAAGAAATCAAACGCATCCATTTCCGGTTTTGTGTTCGTTACAACTTGTTAGACCAGATACAACATGTGATTTCTGCATTTATTTTTGTAATAATTACGAAGCAGCAGCTCAACCTAATCAACATAGTAATGCTGGCAGAACTGAATTTGAACTGCATCATCGTGACTAAACCAGGAGCATGAACAGAATGACAGGAATACTGTTAAAGAGGAATTAACCGTTTCCATTTCAGAGGAATTATCGGATTCAAAATTAAGAGTAGAATAAATAATAAAGGCCAGATGTGGCAACCTCCAAGCAGGTCATACTTCTGGAGCTTACGGTCCCTTGGGAAGACCATATCGAGGAAGCCAGTGAGAAAAAGAGGGCTAAGTACCAGGTTCTGGTGGAGGAAAGTTGGCTCAACGGGTGGTGAACAAGATGCAAGCTTATCAAGGTGGGATGTAGAGGGTTTGCAGGACTATTCCTCTGCAGGGCCTCCAGCATGCTGGGCACCAGGGGGTGGGCAGTCAGCGAAGGGCCATCAAGGAGGCCACAGAGGCAGCAGAGATTGTTGACTGTGGATCAGGACAGGAGATCCGTGAGTAGGGACTCAAGTTGGAGGACTGATCACCCCCAGCTGGGGCACCTGGAGGAGAGTGTATGATGTTGGAATGACACAAAACCCTGAACGACCCCAGGTAATATCACTGATGATGTGTCCAGGTTGGATCACTAATTGATGTATGACTATGACTTTTTTTGGAACAAGTTGAATTCATCATTCAATAATTTTTTTCAACTGGAATTAGGTGTTTCCATGGTCATCTTAAAGTGGAATTAACCTTTATTCTGAATTTAATAGGAATTAAACTGTCATGTAAACAGGCTGAATGTTGACTGAACTTTGTGTTCTTGTATCATGCTATGGCCACATTATTTCCATGTATACGCTTGTAATGCGCCGCCTAAACACCCCATAGATAATTGCTAGATATTTCGTGGCCACTTGTACACTCCGAACATGCAACGCCCGAGTCTGTACGCTGGATAAACATAGATAAACAGCCCTGGCTGTCCACATGTCCTGAACCTTGACTTATGCTCCCAGTAGGAGCCTAAGCCTAACCTTATAAACCAACTGGTGTTTGAGTGTGTTTGTGTGAAAGGGTGACTCTGATGCCTTGAGCACCATGACGGTGGAAAACCGATATTTAACTGCAGACCATTTACCTATGTTTGATTAATTTCTGTGACTGTGCACGCAGATTGGATGTTTTTATCATATTTTTTGGTGCTTTTATGTATTTTAGAACACTTTAAATATACTTTAAATTTTTCAGAATTTATCTCTCGTCATCTGAACCTGTTTTATCCTCACTAGGGTCACTGGGGGCCTAATCCAGCTACAATGGGTGAAGGCGGCGTACACCCTGTATGAGTCTCCAGTTCATTTCAGGGCTGAACATATATAGAAAAACCATCACTCTCACATTCACACCTATGGACATGTGTTTGGATGGTGGGAGGAAACTGGAGTACCTGGAGAAAACCCACGCAGACATGAGGAGAAAATGCAAACTCCTGGTGTGGGAATTGAACCAGGGTCCTTCTGTCTGTGAGGCACGAGTGTTAACCACTGCCCTTTGTCATCATTTTTAGTTTAGTATGAAGTTTAGTGGATTTTAGCATATTTTATATATTTTTTCTCTGCATTTTTTGTGTTTGTGTATTTTTATGGGAAATTTTTGTGGGAAATTCTAGTATAGAAGAAAAAAAACACGACTGAACAGTTGAGTGACAAAGCATTTTTTATCATGATTAATCCAATTTAACCCAAAGCAACCCTGTGATTAATCTGATTAAAATCATTTAATCATTTGGCAGTCCTAATTCATTTATTTAATTTTGGTACTTTTAGTCATATATATCCATTGGACATTATGAATTTAGTGCATTATGAAAAATATATAGAAAATTTAACATTCATGAAATGAAAATTCAGAGGGGTATAAAACTTGGCATTAATGAAATGTAGCTCAGTAATGTTCTCAACTAAGGATTTTTTGACTGAAGAGCTGAATTGACACATAACACTGATATATGAACAAAACAGGCGCTTCATTTGACCATTAGTCACAGCTTTTTTAATGAGCTTCACTCTGAATACATACTGCCCTTCTCATATATTTCCTGCCTCTTCATAAAGACGTGGTTAGTGAGTGAACAGAGCTCAGTGGGACATTGAAGGTTGTCACTCCAGGATTATAACTCACAATCAAAATTCATTGATTTATGCTTGCCATCATTTTTGGGAGGTCTCTGCTTTGTGGTAGATAACGGGGTGTTTACAGGCTCTCTGTCCAGAAACCTACTGCCTTAAATCACTGGAGTACAATACTAGAGGGTGCACCTGTAATAGGTATTAGTGAAGCACTTTAGATAGTAAACTGCACCTAAAAAATAATGAAAAAATATGTCCTCCCTTCTTTGGTTTCCCCTCCAGCTGTTGGCAAAAGCTGATATTGTTATAGTTCAACTATCACAAAGGGCAATTATGGAGATTTTTCTAAAAAAAAAAAAAAAGTAGTTACTCTTGACGCTAAAAGAGTTGATTTTTTTTGTTTTATAATTGGGGGGGGGTTCCATGATTACCCTCCAGTATATTGTATTTCAAGCTGTCTGGCAGGCAGCAAGAATTCAACTCATTTTCCTGAACATGTTTGGACTCTCTCACGTGTTTTCAAACAAATAAAGAGGTTAGACATGTGATAAACACAGTTCAGATTCCATTGGACATAATTCTGCTGCTCTGCTCAGAGACTTGATTTCCACAGCAGTGTAAGGTCATATACATGCACTAGGGTTTGGCAATCTTAGTTGGAAGACCGATATGATACGCATCTCGTATTAGAGACAACAGGGCTCTTTTTGTGCTGAGTTTTGTCTCTCAGACAGAACTGCACATTATAATGAGCACTGAACTAAGAAAGAAAACTACATTAAACAGCTGTCGTGTTATTTTTATATCTTCCAGTTGCACATCCTGAGCCATGCTGTCATTAGGTAGAACTCGCTGTATAAAGATAGAAAGTTGGATAAACAAGAGGAATGAAAAAGTAGGGTCATAAATACACCTCCATACATTGAGAGAAGACTGATAAAGAAGGATTATTACTCTAAGTGTTTATATATTGCTTAAACCTTAGTGATAAACTGAAAATTTACCATTAAGGAAATGTACTACAATATATCATTTCCTTTGTGTTTTCATTTGCATCACAGTGTGGTATGACAGTTGTACCATGACGGTTAGTCAAGGCATAACAGAAGATCATTGGCTGGCCCCTCCCCTCCCTGTTCAACATTTACTCCTATCACTGTCTTAGCAGAGCTGTGAACATTTGTAAAGACAGCTCCCATCCTGGGTCTAGACTGGCTGACCTGTTGCCCTCAGGGAGGCGCTACAGGTGCATCAGGACAAGGACAAACCAGTTTAAGAACAGTTTTTTTTTTTCCCTGAAAGCTGTAACCATCCTGAACTCACACATTTGCTGATGCCACACACCCGTGTCCTGCCAAATACACTGCACAATACAAAACACTCTGGTCAATCTGGGGTCAATTTTTTTGTATTTTTATTTATTTTTTTTGTATTTTAACGTTTTGCATTTTAGTATTTTAACATTTGTGTTTTAGTATTTTAACATTTTGTATTTTAGTATTTTTAATTATATCTTTTTAACATTATTATTTGTAATATATGCATGCAATTATATGCAATGACAAAGACATCCTATATTCTATCTATGTGCAGTAATTTTCTTTTCATAGTATTTTTAATATGTTCTTAAATCAGGACATATTTATTGATTTTATTTTCTCTGTGTATTTTAGATATTTTAGATTTTAACATTTTAGATACTTTATTTTATTCTTATATGCGTGTTTTCACTGAACAGTGAGGTGCTCTCATCTCACTGCATGCGTATAATGCAAATTGTACATGTGTATGGTGGCAATAAAGGCATTCTATTCTATTCTATTGAAAAATAAAATAAATATTTTTTGTCCATTTTAACTATTGGTACGCTATATCAGTGTGTATAGTCATGTGACCCTACCCATCTCCAGAATTCTCAGTGACCTGTCCTTATTTAAGTCCAGGTTAAAAACACACCTTTTAACCAAATGGAATGTACCACTTGTTGGTTAAATTGTCTTTTTATCAGTGTGTTATCATTTTATTGTCATACATTTTTTATTATATTTGTTTCAGTTGTTTTATCCTGTATTTTATTTATGTTTTAGATGTAAAGCACTTTGGTCTTCTTTTATGTTGTTGTAAAGTGCTATATTCTAATAATAATAATAATAATGGATTTATATAGTGCCTTTGAAGGTACCTGAAGGGCATCACATTATTGATCCATTATTCATTCACTCTCACATTCTCCCTCTGGTGACCTCCCTGTGACCCCTCTGATCACCAGACATTCATACTCATTCATACACCAGTGTGAGTGACACTGGAGGCAAGGAGGGTGAAGTGTCTTGCCCAAAGACACAACGGACTGATGAGGACAGAGCAGGATTTAAACAGCCAACCCTTCGTTTAATGGATGACCTGCTCTACCAACTGAACCATGGCCACCGCATTTAAGTGAGTTATAAATAAACTTTAATTCACTTTGACTCATCCAGTCTGAACAGGTAGGGAAACAGACTCAGAAATTGGCTGATTGTTTAAACAAAGAAGCGACTGAAACAGCTGTAAACCAAGTAACATTAGTGGAAGTTGATCATGTTGTGCTTGTTTCGAAAAGTAATTCAACAATGATATTAGGTGAAAGACCAAAACGCACATGTGCTGCATCCCCCATCCAAACTGCACATGTGGCCGAACACCCCCACCCCATTTAGCAGACATTTATTGTTATCGAGGTAAAACTGCCCAATTTATGATATTGACTTGAGGTCAAATCGCCCAGTCATAATATTGCTTAATTTTAGGAAAATGTTGCCAACTTTACCTTTAAATAAACCTGATAACCTTGATAACATTCTTAAAGTCACTTGAACCAACTGCAGTTACTTTGCATAATCAAGATAAGCAAATTACTGTGTTCCACCATCTTCCACCCTATATCAACATCCCAGACTCACGGACAGTTGTTTTGGACTTGGTTCACTGAAGCTCAAGGATGATGGAAACTGACTGAAAACTGCAACATATACACACCCACTAACTACCCCAAGCAAAACCTACTGCCCAAGCATCTTTATCTGTGTTTACACCGATATGTTCCTATTGTTTAACAAAAAAAGGCCCCTCGCTGTATTCGCTGTGTAATATTTTCCAATGTTTGTCATCACAAATGTGCTTGCTTATCTGTGCTTACCGTAGTGCTGATTTTCAAACAATCTTGGATGCACCTTGTTATGGCTGCGTCCGCTCGCTGTGTTCTTAGAAAGGCCACAACGAAGTGAGAATTTCATTTGCAATGTCCTTGTGATGGATGCGAATGATAAAGCTGATTCTGATAGCTGTTTACCAGCATGAAAATAACAATTGGATTAAACAAGAAATGTTATGTTTCATTCATCATTTTCCACTGTTTTAGATTAGACTTGAAATAACATCTGCTGCATTGTTTATTGGTGCCTGAGTGGAGAATGAGTGTCACTGGCCTTTTTTTTTTTTTTATCAAAGTGGTTTCAATTGGCTGATGCTATTTCTGTATATATTTCATTGTAGGCTTTATTTAAGTCACATTTGCCCTGTGCAGTTTTTGTATTAAGTATAAAAGGAAAAAAGAAACAATTTTATTTGATTAATTTCTTTGTTCAATCACACTTAAGTGGGTCCAATTCTTCAAAAGATGTGCTGTATAATTTTTAGGCTTTTAACAGTGGCATAAAATGAACAAAGACAAATTGTTAATCCCATTGTGCATATAACACTATTTTGGTATTTCAAAGTTTTTTTCTTAATTTGCACATCATAAGTGCACTGTAAACTTTTTGGTCAAAGGACACATGTCATTAAAAAGTGAATAATAACATTTGAGATGAGTAACCACTGAAAAGGGAACACTAAAGACCAAACTCTGTTATTGTTTAGAAATGGGGAATGACACTACGGAATAATATGAAGGTCACAGTTCATCCAGGCCAGGTGCCTCTGCTCCACAGGGTCCTGTTCTGGCTCCCTTCCTATTGAAATTATGTACAGAAGACTTTAAGAAAAACTGAGTCCTATCACATCCACAACAACTACCTTTAAACTGAATCCCAGTGAATACTTCCAGGACCAAAGAAATGGTGGTATATCCCTAAACTTCTTAGAAACCTCTTCAGCCAGTCAACCAGTCATGGTGTTGGCATTTGTAAGAAAAATAGAACATGAAATCAGGATGTGAATAAATTCAAGTGATTTTCTCTTGCAAGAAGGGTCACAGCTGTGACTCATACAGTACTGGTCAACAAATCTAAACTCCAAAGATTGTTCCTCAGGTCTCAGTCTTACAGTTGTAGAAGAACAATGGCATAATATGTTTAGCAGATTTGATGTTTGCCATTTGGAAACTATGTTATCTTAGTTTATGGCTTAACATCTAGCCAAGGTGCTATGGTTATTTTGTCCAGTTGACAAGAGATTAACACATGGTTGAGGCCTTGGTTGAGCATATGTCTCAAACAGCACTTCAACAATGGTGGTAACAAAGAAATATCTTCACCTGCCTCTGAATATAGAAGCATCAATCCACCTTTTTCAGTTCCGATACCAATACTGATGCTGTGGCCTTATATATCAGTCAGTACCCAATACCGATCCGATATTATTGTTAGTCTTAGAAGATACAAGCCTGACCTGGTACAAGGTTTCCTGTGGAACTGATCTCTTGGTGTGT
Source organism: Siphamia tubifer (assembly GCA_020466265.1). NCBI lineage: Eukaryota > Metazoa > Chordata > Actinopteri > Kurtiformes > Apogonidae > Siphamia > Siphamia tubifer. The sequence continues at coordinate 31,441,882 of CM035796.1, forward strand.
GTGTAGGTCAGCTGGTTTCTGTCCTATGTATTCAATAAGTATACCCTGTGGGTTTTTTGTGTTTTTGTTTTTTTTTTTTTTTGGGGGGGGGGTCCCAGCATAACAGTGGGGGACTTAAGGAATTAAGTTTCACACATAACGTTTATATGCACTTCAAGAAATTATTGCCTCAGTCCAATTAATATGAACTTTTAAAAGCCATGTATACCCCTGATTTGGACAATAGTCAAATCAAACTGCAGTTTTAAAAGTCGCACTAACCAAGTCAGATAATGTGGCTCTAATCAAGCTTCTCCATTCACGCCACCCAACCTTAGCTTAATTACTGTCTGGTATGGACACGCTCCCTTCTGGAAGGTATGACAACATGCACATTATTTGTAATAACAGTACAGTATGTATGAAATGTCCTGAGCTGCTGCATCATTGTCATCCATATCACCACTCTGCGTTGTTGTCCTTATACTACGTCTGCTTCCAATCTGCTGCATTTGCTTGCCGATTCTTCTTCTTCTATGGCACCAACTGGAAGAACACCAACGTGAAAGGGCATGTAGCACCCCCTCATATCTGGGCGTTGGAATAATAATTTGCTTCTCTTGCTGCACATGCAAACTGAGATTTCTCAGACACTCAAATTAAGTCCTGAGCTCAATTATTGCCAATTGTTGAAATTCGACATACTGACTTTCACATTGTTCTATCGTATGGTCTGCACATGAGCTCCCCTAAGGAGATTGATCTTCCTGATTGGTTGCTTGGAAAATCCCTGATCCAGCTGAAATGTTGACATCTGTCCTCATATTCAATGGTAAATGGTCTGCACTTATATAGCAATTTTCCACCTTCATGGTGCTCAAAGCACTTTACATTAGCCTCACATTCACCCATTCACACATACACATACACTCATACACCAGTAGGTTTCTAAGGTTCTGTCAGTCCTACTGGGAGACTGAGACTAGACTACTGGGAGCCTAAGTCAGGGTTCAATGTCTTGCCCAAGGACACTTCGACATGTGCACAGCCAGAGCTGGGACATGAATCGACAACCTTTGAACCTCCCCAATCTTAATATTGGTTTGGTGCAACCCCAATCTGAACAAGAAGATGGACCAGTCCAAAAACAAAGATGCACAATATTGATACTCTGACTCAGTATCATCTATGTTTCCTAAGGAGGTTCCGGTCCTGACATTTGCACAAGGATACTATACATTTTAATTGTCAGTGCTATTTTATAGTGTGGTCTGCTAGGGAGGCAGCATCAAACAAAAGAATACTGTACAAAAGGGCTCGACAAACTAGTGAAGAGAGCTGGTTCAGTGATCAGAAAGAATCCAGTCTCACTCTGGGGACTGTGGTGGAGAGATGGGAGATGTCTTAGACAATCCAGATCATCCTCTTCACCACAGTCAAACTAGAGAAACAGCTGCAGTGGATGACTCACCTCAGTATGATGCAAGACCAAATGTCATGTAAGATCTTTAATTGGCAATCGCACACCTTAGGCAACAAAAGATGGATTGCAGAGTGAACTGATAGTTTTTCTATGAATAAGTCACTGGTTATTTTTTTTTGCTTTTGTTTCTTTTCTTGAGTTGTTTTGCACATGAATTTCCCCCTAAGGATTAATACAGTTAATCTAGAACTGGATCAGAATGTTGTGTGCAATGTTTAGCCCTGATAAAAAAAAAACAGGGAAAACTGTGGTTGAAGTAATATCTTAGATGACAGAATCAGCATAGATTTAATACTTTTAGCAATCCAAGGTTTGTCGTTAGTTTCAGGTACATAATCTGGTTGGCGATGCTTCGTGATAACACATGGAGTAACATTTATTTGCACGATCCTTTGAATAAATCTGCAACTAAAGTGGGTAGATAAAGTGCTAAATGTAGAAGTCAGGAGACAATGTCCCCAAGAAGATATTATGGTGGAAATAACCCAAAGGAAGAGAAGAATTACAGGTCAGGTTTCTATAACAGCACTCTCCTCTCCTAGATAGGGATTAACAGTGAATGTGGAAAGAAGGTACAATATCTATGCAGCAGGAGATCATCTATGGAGGCCTCATGTGACCACCAGCATGAAAAGGAATGACAATGATGACGATGATGCTCAATTAGCTTACTGGTTATAGCAGGCTTTCAGCTGAAGTCTCCTGAGTAATTAGCTCTGTGGATCTGTACCTTTTTATGTTCGTTTTAATGTATTATTTATCTGTCTTAGTGTTTTAAAGCAAGTGAAAAATGTCAAAAAGTTTTACCAGACTCTCCGGAGAAGTGAATCACCAGCCAGTCAATACTGTTCTGGTCATATCCAAATACTTATGTAAAGGTATTTGTGTAAGCCAGGGGTCTCAAGCTTGTGGCATGCGGGTCAACTGCAGCCCACAGGACCATATTTTGTGGCCCTCGTCTTAATATGAAAGATTAATGTTAGTGCAGCCCGCAAGTTTGATATGAATGACTGTGTCTGAGCTTCCCTTCACATGAACGCTATCTGTTTCAGTCAGTGCGCACACACACACACACACACACACACACACACACACACACAAACGTAATGTTGTGTGCAGAGCTGAATGAACCTACCAATCATAGCTCTCGAGGGTGGGACATTGGCCGGGCTTGTTCTCAGCGCGTCGGCAAAACACTGATTCTGAAATGTCAACTGGGCACTGACACCAATTAAAATTATATATATTACACAGCCCCAAACATGTCTTTCTCAGAGCCCGTAGTGAAGAGAAAGGATGGTGATGAGCACGGACAATGTTCAATGTTCTATTTGTGTTCAAAAAGTTAAACTGTTTATACATACATTTGAATAAAAATAATTCTAACTATATGTGGTTTCTTCAGTCATCTATACCTGCCATATTTTTATTTATTTATTACTGATTGTTTTATTTATTATTAATTCTTTTTTTTTTATCTTATTTTGTGTTAAAAATAAATATATTTGAGAACAATGGATAACTTTATCAGAGCTTTTCTTGTGAAAAACCTGATGCGGCACAGCATCACCAAGACCCTGCCTCCAGTGGCCCCCCCAGCTAAATTGAGTTTTAGACCCCTGGTGTAAGCCATTCAGAAATGAGCATAAAGAACAAAAACATCCAAAATTACACATTGTGATTCAGAGACCAAGATGCTGTCCAAGGTATGAAAACTCAAGTCTTCCTCTGTGAGACGATTCAAATTCCAAAAGGAACGTGGAAAAGTGGTTTCAGCGGAATGACAACCTGACTTGCGTCATCTGGCTGTGTTTTGCCAAACTACATGCTAGGCTGATGCAACCATCTGAGTATCATGGAGTTCAGGCTTTCTGAAAAACGAAGGAGACAATCAGTATTGCCGGGTGGGACTTCCCATGACAGGTCGGCGTTGTGGCCGTCACGTTTGATTGTAGCCGTCTGTGCCACGGCTGATGTCTCTGTCATCTGTTCGGGACTCGGTTCTTCTTCATCTTATAATGTACACAGTACTCTGGTGTTTCCCTACCAAGCAAAGGCATTTCAAATATATACAAGAGGACTTTTCTGGACCATCTGATATGATAAGACCAAGTTCAAGACGCAAGACGCTGGTCTGCCCGTTTCCATAGGGAAGTTTAAGGCATATCCGATGGTTGTTTCCGATGTTTCCTTTCATCCTCACACTGTTCCGTTTAGGTGCAGCCATATTGTAACATTTGTTTTGATGGTCTGCTGCAGGATGGCTCTTATTCCTGCTGTCACTCTGAGTCACGGCTTGAGCTCAATGTGAGTGGCTGAAGCAGCGCGTCAGTCAAGATGATGGACAGGTTGTTCATCTAATCACGTGCAAGGATTTTAGATAAGCCCCCTCCTTTGAAAATGGATTGGTCATGGAAGGTTCCCAGATGGTATCGTGATACCAGATGGCGACAGTCAGGTTACGGAATGACACCTTTAAGGTCAGAAATGTGTAGGTACAGCACACCAAACCATAAGAACTGACGTGACAGTTTTTGATTCAGGGCTGGGTTGTTGATTAATCTTTTTTACATATAGCCGATCTTATACTTTAAATAGCAAGAGCTGGAAAAAATTGCCCTTTAAAAGCCATTACCTATAATCAATTTCTTGTTGGATTTCATTCTTCAGTAGCTTTGTCAGTGTTTACATATATTCACCTAGTTAAAAATATCAGAATTTAATCGGAATGCAACTTTTTGTAACCTTTGTTGCCTGTTTTTATTTCTTTTTATTGCATCCAGTCAGCTTTGTAGACCCAGGGCCAAAGTACTACCCGAAGGACATCCTGTGAGTCATTTAAGTATCTCATGTACCGCCAAGCACTCTACTTTATTTGGAGGTCATTGTCATTCAAAAAGTGCCCATCAGTGAAATCATTCATTCTTTGCAGTTTCTACTCCAAATTCAGGTTGGACATCGGTTTTGAAAAGATTACATTAACATCTCTATCTTTGTGGGGAAGAGAAATACTACTGGTTAAACCACATTTCTCAGAGACAACTTTGATTTTTCTGTATTTCAGCATGTTTAAACCTTTGCAGTCACTCACATGAACACACATTACATTCTATCTCACTTGTAAAATTGGACCATTTTAAATAACAAATTGAGCAGCCTGTAACAATAGAGCAGGCATAATTAATGAATACTTCTGAGCTTCTGTTGTTATTTTCAAAGACAGAATGGACTCTGAAGTGCAGTCACTGTACTGCAGAGCATTGGGAATCTTTGGTTAATGCATTGTGCTCTTCTTGAGTTGATTGAATGCAGACAAAAATAGCCTTGATATCTTGATGAACACAAAAGGCCAGATGATAGGGATACAGAAATACAACAGCAAGTATTACCCTTAAAAACAGATATGCTTTTAGCTTGTAGCTGAAGGCTTGAAAAAATATATGAGCCTATTCGTCTTATCTTAAATGCTTTGCTCCATGTTTGCATCTGTGGGCAAGGGGATTATTAAAATCATAAATTCTATTGTGGTGAGTAAATTTCCATCTATGTTAAGACTCACAAGAACTGAAAGTTGCAGAGTTAATTGTTGAGTCACCAACAATGACAAACAACCCCATTAACCTCCAGTAGATACATTATGGCATTGAGTTGGGTAGTAAAATTCTTACTTATTGCCCCTATGATAATTACTTTTTTAATTTTTTTTTTAATATAGCCACAAATAATTTTTGGTCAAAACATAAGGTTTATTCAAAAACTGCAACTTAACCACAATCACCATTTTAGCTGCTTCACATCTGGAATTAATGTGGACTCGCAGAGCTAATGTTATAATCCGTGAAGGTAGCTGCTTTTTCTTCATACACCGTACCACAAAGAAGAAAAATATGGGCGTATGAACTGCACTATACTGATAAAACTGGGGCATGGAGTAAATCCAGATCATTTTGAAGGGGATTACGGGGCTGGCATACCCACTGTTCAAACAAATTAGCTCTGAGCTTGAGCAAAACCCTCTTGTTATAATGTTAACTTAGCCCTACAGGACATTCAGAAACAAAATATGCATGGTTTGGAACATTCTGAGAGATCAAAAAGTTGAAAGTCGTCTTGTGTTAGTAATGACAAACTAAAATCTGGTACATCTTGGATAGTTTACAGATCGCTTTAAGCCTTCATCAGGCAAATGACTGGTTTTGGTCATTTCCACACACATTACAAGACAGTGAGAGTAATTGTTCCAGTGAGGACAATGAGGTAAGCTCAGGTCTAATGTGGTCTACAGGGTCTGGATGGACCACCTCTGCATGAGCAGTGGCTGTGTTTACATGTTTTTGTAATTCTGAGTTATTTATTCAGAATAAAATAATTCAGAATTACAGCTATTTTCTTTGGGTTTACATGGAAATGTTAATTACAAATAAAAGTAATAAACGTCCACTTAATATCTGGATGTCTACCAGCAGAAAATTATGGCATCCACTTCCTGTTTTGCTTTTGGTTCAACTATCAACATGTAACGACCGGGAATAACAGCGATAGAGTATAACGACGTTACTAACGCAGCCACATTCTGAGTAATGGCGTAATTACTTAATTACTTTATCCATAAATGTATCACCATTACTGTTACTAGGGAAATAATGTGACGCGTTACAATTTGATGAATTGGGGCACAGTGTTGCCCCGGATACTGACAAAAACTGGGAGTTTTGGCAACAGTCTCGGTGTCGCAAATGTCTGCACCATGTTGCTATTCAGCTCGAGATAGAACGAAAAAAAAAAATCGAAAGAAAGAAATGGATCATGGTTTGCTAAGAAGTTGGATAGGCGGAGTTTCAACTATCCTCAGGAAAAAAAATATTTACAAATTACCTTGAGTGCTGGGATTGGCTTCCAGGCACTACTTCATGGGTTTCACCTATTGTGGGTAATTTTTAGATCATAACCCCCATGATAAACGAGGGACTACTGTATATCATCAAGCCGATATTTACAGTTTTTTTTCTTCTATTAGTCAGTTACATTTACCAGTATGCTCTTTTTTTCCCCTGCCATGTTTTACTGACAGGTGATGATAATGGCACCTCCATGTTCTTACAGATACTGCTGTCCACACTAAAAAAAATTTTTTGATGAAGTAATATTTATTAGATTAACTGTCACAAGTTGTATTTTATAATGCCAGGAAACACGATTTTTGACATTTGTTTTCATTTGACAGACAAAAAAAAAATGAATCAGTATCGGCTCCAAATATTGGCTTAGAAACATCAGCGGCCTGTATCAGTCATTGGCTAAAGCTGACGTACAAAAAATATTTTATTGGCCCTAAATAAATCCATATTGGTCAATAACTAATAGGAAGTAAAGTGACATTTGTTTTCATTTGAGAGAGAAGGGAAAAAAATAAATCAGTAGGCTATCAGCTACAAATGTTGGCTTAGAAATATCGCCGGTCTGCATCAGTCATCGGCTAAGGCTGATTTACTAAAAAATTGTAATTAGCCTTAAAAAAAATCCATATTGGTCCATCACTAATAGTATATAAAGAAGACTTCTATATATTTGTTATCATTTCACAGAGAAATAAAAAAATAAAAAAAATCAGTATCAGCTATAAATATGTAAAACAGCCTGTAAAAAAATTAGGTATCAGTCCTGGCACCAAAAAAATCCACTAATAATGATTTATTTTCAAAGTGTTGTAAAAGTTGTGGTAAGATTCAAGTTAAAGAAAACAAACAAAACATTCAAACATAATAGTGTTCTGCCTGCCTTTCTATGCTAAACAAATCTGCTTTGCCAAGGGGAATTTCATAAAGTATATAAGACCCCCCCTTGGTATTCAACTGTTTTTATTTTGGATTTTGTTGAACTGCATTTTGATATTGGACCTGACAGGAAAAAACAGGGGGAAAGAGAGGAACAGGTTAAGGAAGAAACAGCAGTTCTTCACATTAATCACCCACAGCAAAAACAATAAGATACGATAAATACAACCATGCAACTGTAACCCACCCTCAGGGACCAGCAGCTGACAAAGAGGACCTCAAAGCCCACACAGAGCAGAGGATGTTTTAATGTTCTCAAATACATGTTCCTTTGTGACATTACATGTGTTCTTGTATTTTTAATATTGCACTGCCCTACAGATTTTTAGAAAGTACCTGCTTCAGACATTAAATGTGCTAAATCATACATACTTTAATAAAATTAACCAGAAAACAAATGACTTTAGTGCTGGTTACTTCATTTTATATATATATATATATATATATATATATATATATATATATATATATATATATATATATATATATATATGATGGTGTGTTATTACACATATATATGGTGCTTCATATACATGTATACAATGGATCTCTAAAGAAAGATTTGGTAACACTTTATAATACCTACACACAATTGACTATGTATTAACCATTTATTACCCATTTATAAATGGGTTGTTCATTTTGTATTAACCATTTGTTACCTATTTGTGAATATCTTATAAAGGTTCATACTAGTGTCTTCCAAAGATAAATGCAAAATTAGATTATTTTTAACCAACAGGTGCAGTGTTTGTATATCTGCTTTACAGGTAAACAAAGAAACAGTTGTAAACACTGCACCTGTTGGTTAAGAATAATCGAAATTTACATTTACACTAGTATGAACCTTTACAAGACATTAACAAATAGGTAACAAATGGTTAATACATAGTCAATTGTGTGTAGGTATTAAAAAGTGTTAACAAAGATTTTTGTGCTAATGATTAAATCAAATGTAACCAGAAGCATGTTAACATGTAAGGATGTCTAGCGCCACCTAGTGTCTACCAGTCCAACATACCCCACTCAATAATTCAAATTTTTCCAGTGCATGTAAAATCGAATTTTTGGGAAACTCCAGTTAAGTCCTTAATTGGAACAAGGACATTTCTAAGTGCATGTAAATGTCTTCAATGTTGGGGTTTCCATGAAGCTGTGAAGGAAAAGGCATTTGTGTGGACATCAAATGTTTATGATGAACAACCAATGCTATGACCGTTCAAATCATGCTCTGTCCTAGTCTGTCTGATGTGTCCTTGAGCAAGACACTTCACTGTCCTTTACTTGTTTCCAGTGTCACTCACACTGGTGTATGAATGTTCAATGGTGGTCAGAGGGACCGTAGGCACAAATTGGCATCCACGCTTCTGTCAATCTGCCCCAGGACAACTGTGGATACATATGTAGTTTACCACCACCAGAGAGAGAATGTGTGAGTGAATGAATAATGGCTCACTATCCACCATCCATCCATTACAGGAAATGTCTTGATTACTACAGCAGAATAGAGCTGCAGTAACAGTCTGCCCAAACAATAATTCCATGGAATACAGAAACAGAAATGCAAGTACATACAATACAACATATTCAAGACAGTAGACATTCTAGACATGTGGAAACGTGATGGGACTTTGTGAAATTATTCCGGGTCAGAAAAACATACAGAAGAATTAGGGTTTGGAGGCAGACACTGGAAAGCGTTATAGTCACTATTATTATTATTATTATTATTATTATTATTATTATTATTATTATTATTATTATTATTATTATTAGTTCAGCCCTGTGATAAACTAGCAACTCATACAGGGTGTACCCCGACTTCACCCATTGTAGCTGGATTAGGCTCCCAGTGACCCCCCGTGAGGATAAATCGGGTTCAGATGACAAGACAAGACTAGATTATTATTATTACAAAATTATAACAGTGTCAGGGAAGCCTTCATCACCATCCTCCCATCATCCCTCACTACATGTTCTTTGCCAGTTGGGTATATTTTCTAACCTTGTGATCCAGCGGTTCAAGAGGATTCAGGTCAGGTGACTGGGAAAGCTGTGGCATGTTTGATAACACTCCAGCCTGCTGCGCTTTTCTCTTTAAATAATCCTTACGGAGCTTAGACATATGTCTCGGGTCATTGTTTTTGTTACAGGTTAAGCTAGCGTTGAAGTATAGAATACTAGAGATGCCTTATATACTGATGTGGATCAATGCTGGACCATCATACTGCTTTTTTTTGGGGTGGGGGTGGGGGTATTGTTTTTCATGCCTCACTGGACTCAGTCATGGTCTATGGTTTTCGTCATGGCTTAGTACTGTGATGCTCTGTGTGCACTTTGACATGTCCTCTGTCCTCCTGTTGGTTCCGCAGGCACAATATCTACAAGCTCAAGGCTCATATACATAACCTGCCTGAAATATCAGCTTCTTTCTCCCTCGGGAATGTGCATTTGTGCCTCATTACCTGTGGTTGGACCATAAATAGGACAAGAGGATCTTTGTACATTCAGAACTAGACTCTTCAATGTTCTGAGCAATATGTTTTTACAAGATCAAATACCTTTATTTTTCTGTTACATTCAAGGAGTCCTCTAAGTGAGGGATGGTCTTCAGTGGTTTTCTTCTATAAAAATGCTCAGTAGAAAATATCCTATCATAAAAATCCATATATATTAAGGTTTGCCTGACAGATTATTATTTTTTATTTTTTTTTACATTAGCCTTGAACCACCGATAACACTGCTCTGCAATTTTTATTAGAAATTATTTGCTTCAGACATTAAATGTGCTAAATCTGACATACTTTAATAAGATGAATCAGAAAACAAATGACAAAAGTGCTGTTGCATGTTTTTAATATATATGACGGCATGTAATTCCACACATATGGTGGTTTAGGTACATGTACACTGGATTTCTAAATATTATTATTAAATAATATTATTATGATTAATAAATATTATTATTAAATAGTATTATTATAATTATCATTATTATCATTATCATTAAACATTGTAGGACAGAAGATACTTTATTCATCCCCATACGTAAATTATTATATCGACTTCCACTCGTATACCCACATACATACATTAAATACATATATATATATATATATATATATATATATATATATATATATATATATATATATATATATATATATATATGTGTATATATTAGGGCATTAATGGACTAGTCGACACGTCGACTCCCATATCACGAGTCGACTTAAATTTGGAGGAGTCGACAAGTCACATGTTATTCTGACTGTCTGTCTGTCTGTCTGTCTCTCTCTCTCTCTCGGCGCATAAACACAGTCAAACCTAAACAAGACGCGGCTGCTGCAGGTAAGACAGTTGTGGTGTGACAGACACACATCACATGTGTGTCTGTCACTCTCTTTTACTTCATCTTAGATTAAAAAAAACGGCACAGCCATCTGAAGAGGCATTCACTCATTAATCTGCCTGATATAAGCAGCATATGCTAGCTAACCTGAGTGAGCAGTAGCGAAGGCGCTCATTTTATCCAGACATGATGTGGACAGTGGTGTGTGTCTTATCGGCCGCTGAATTAAACATTCTGCACTTAATATGAAAAGTGAGGATGCGTGACAGTCCGGTTTTAGAGCCGTGGGTCCAGACAAAATGTGGACATTTGTTCACCTGATGTTCAGTTAAATTTAACAGGAAACTCTTTGCTAACGCTAGCCTTTGTTTTGTTGGTTTTAAAATGTATATGCTTGTGTCTTGTCAGTGGATATTGTTATGTTGCAGTGAACTTTAATATAAGTTGCTCATTGCTGGACAGACGTGTGTCCGTGTGTTGATGTTTTTTTTAGCTGCGTGTCTGTGTTGTTCCAGCTGACAATGTCATGACAAGTCGACTAGACTCCGACTTTATTGACATATAAAAAAAAAAAAAACTGAAGTCGTTAATACCCTAAAATATAATATTTTATATATATATATATATATATATATATTTATATTTATTTTATTTTTTTGCATTTGTATTATTGTTTGGTACAATAGGGATCGGAGATAAGGTTTTGTTTTTTGTTTTTTTTACTTCTTCCCACTCCCCATCGAATACGTTACTTGCCTTCTTATTTTTTATTTATGCTTTATTGTCTTTGTCTAGTTATTTTATCAATTATTGGCTTTTGAAAGATAAAATGTTTTTGTGTTTGACATATTCGAAATAAAATGACTAAACTAAACTAATATTAATATTTGTATAATGAATCATCTTTTACTTTTAGTGATATTGAAATAAATAAAAGGTGTAAGATCATAATGACTTTCAATCAAACTAAATCCCGTCTGTACTGGTCTGAAATGAAAATGAGTCGTGGACGTGTGGGTTTATTTTTCAGCGGTGTTATCAACAGGCTCTGTCAAATATGCCTCTGCATGCAACACACGGACACACAACCAGTCAGAGCAATGACACATAGGATGTTTTTCCAGCTGGATGTTGTCAGCTGTTTGTTCTTTTTCATAGCTGCACCAGAGTGCTGCCCGTCAAACCAGATTTAGCTTTAATACCAAACACATTCCTCTTTAACATGTTTTTTTCTTCCCTTTTCTTTTCTGCCATCACAATATTATTTGATGTCAGTGTGAGTGATGAATTTAACCACACCACACTAAACCCACCAAAAATAACAAGAATAAATTTAAAGGCATAACTAGTGCTGTCAAGAAAAAAAAAATCAGATCAATTCATTAGAAAAGAATAGAATAGAATAGAATTGAATAGAATAGAATAGAATAGAATAGAATAGAATAGAATAGAATAGAATAGAATAGAATAGAATAGAATAGAATAGAATACCTTTTTTGCCAGACTGTCAAAATTAATGAGGTTTAATCCACTGTCATGATTAATATAATTAAACTATTCAGTTTTATTCCAAGTTGTTTGATTGAAACGATTGAAGGTGTTGAATGTTGAATGTTAATTACATAGATTACTTTTTATTTTTGCATATGTTTTAGATATTTTTGCAAATTTTTTGTGCTTTTTCTGTATTTTAGAAGAGTTTTTGAATATGTTTTGGATTTTTGTGTTGGGGGGCACATCTGCCTTTAATTTTATCATTATCCATTTTTTTTTTTTTTTTTTGTTAAATTATTATATTAGGGGAACCTCGCTATCCCACAAAACCCCAGTTTTATTATTTATTTTTGTTTAACTTTTTTTGTTTTGTTTTGTTTTTTTTTTAATTGTCAGCCCTAGTCATTTCACTGGTCTGACCCACCAAAGATCAAATGTTGACACTTACAGTCTTATTTTAAATGTGATGAAATTTTGAAAAATACACTTACAGATTTTTACCAGTGTTGGTCCTTCACGTCCACAGTAGTGTTTTTTTTATTCCAAATTATTTATTTGGAACAAAATTATTCTGAATTAAAGCCATTTCCTTCATTTTTATATGGAAATGTTGAATCCGAATAATAATAATTTCCATGGAAACGGGTGTATTCTGCTCTAGTTAATTGGTCTTTCAGAGGGTTCTGATTGGACAGAACGGTCACTTGACATCTGGATGTCTACTGGAAGGGAACGGTTCAACTATCAGCATGGAAGACCAAATACTACATGTGATTTTTGCATTTATTTTTGTAATAATTATGAAGCAGAAGCTCGACTGAATCAACCACAGGAATTAAATTAATGCCGGCAGCGTGGATTATGATGAGACCAGGAGCATGTGAAGAATGACAGGAATAATGTTAAAGCACAAGTAACTGTTTACATAGCAGAGGGATGAATAGATCCTGAATTAATAGAGGAATAGACTTGTGATTTTATTCAGAATTCAGTTCAGTTTGGACATTTATTTTCCAACTGAGGGGACATTTGGGTTGTCTCAGTGGTTAAAACAAACAAACAAAAAAAACAATAAAAACAATGTTGCATTCATAACATAATCGATCATGATTTGCTAAGAAGTTGGATAGGCGGGGTCTCACACACACACACACACACACACACACACAAGTCAAATACACACAGATTATGGCAGCACATTTGAGCTCTGTTTGTTAAAAATAGCAATTGAACTATAATTTTCTAAACTAATTTCTTTTCGAAGCAAGTGTCTGTGTCTTAATATAAAGGGTGTAAACACTTCAAATGATTGTAACATAAGTTGTTGTTGATGAGAATTCAGTAGATAAATGTATAATAGGAGAAAAATATACAGTACAGACATCATTGTATTGTTTTTTTTCACTAATAATAATAGAAGAATAATTTACAGACATCATTATTTCATCACTACCTTTATACTTAAATGCAAAGTTAAAGAATATTAACATTTTGAACAAATTGAAGTGACTTTCAAAAAATATTACAGTATTTTCAGTATTTAAAATATATTTCCTCTTTATAATCTATTGCAGATTGTTTAACTTTTACCATTGATAATAGGTCGTACAGATCTTTGATAGTGTTTTTCAGGAAGAATCTTAAATCACATCCACAGTAACATCACAGAACAAGGATAAATACACTGTTTTTTCATTTATTTGACATTTTTAAGCAAAAAAAAACCAAAACAAAGCAAACAAAAAACCAAAAATACTTCCCTGGTAACTAATTACTTTGCTAGTGTAGTAACGCAGTTGGTAACTAACTAACTAACTAACTAAACAGTTGGTAATTATGTTTTGGGGGAAGTAACTAGTAATTGTAATTAATTACTTTTTCAAAGTAACTGACCCAGCACTGCTCCACATCTAAAAAAAGACAGTTCTGAACCATCATCATCCTCATCAGAGAGCGGAAGGTTGAATGATACCGATCTGTTCCTTCTTAGTTTCTCATTTAAATGTCGGTGGAACTCAGGCCAGTGATAAACCCTCTGTTCCTTTTCGTCCAATTGATCTCTTCTGAATTTGGAAATTTTGGTTTGGTGAAGATTATCTATGAATTGTGTCATGTCTTCTTCTAACATTTTTATTTGTGTCCTGATTTTGCAGTTGGCTGATCTTGTGTTCCAGATGTTTTATTTCCTCCTGTAGGCCAACTGTGTGTGTTTTTGCCTCTTCTATCAGGACAGTGCTTCTCAAATCCGGTCCTCATGACCCAATGTCCTGCATGTTTTAGATATCGCCCTTTTCTTCTTCTTTTTTATTAAAGTAATTGATTAAAAATAAAAATTAATGAAAATAGAAAAAAAAATGTTTTTACATTAAATAAATAAAAATGAAATGTAAAAAAAATAACACACATTTAAAAAATAAAATAAAAAAATAAAAACATTTAAATAAATAATTTTTTTTTTATTATGAAAAAAATAGATTTAATAAAATATATATTTTTAAATAAAAAAAATATTTAAGAAATATCTCTCTTTTAAACAAAAAATTCAAAATAATAATAAAAAAAATTTAAATACTTAAAAAAAAAATAATTAATATATACTGATTAAATTATATTTTTATATATTCTTTCTAATAAATAAATAGAAAAAATCTCTCTCTCTCTTACATCACACTGGAAGCTTATGATTAACTGAATTTAGGTGCAATAGAAGAGGGAGATCTCTAAAACATGCAGGACACTGGGCCACAAGGTCATGGATGTGAGAACCAATGTATCAGGTGAAGAATTAAGTCAAAGGAACATTTGTTAAGAATTATCTCCCATTTCAGTTTGAATGTTTCATCAATGTGACCGATTGAGGGAAACCTTTTCATTCTTTATCCTCTGGGTTTAATCTCTGTCCTCCAATAATCTGACAATGTAAGTGTAACTGCATATAGGTCCAATTTACATTCTTTTTCTTTAAGTTTTTTACACTCCACCAGAAGTTTACTCATATCTTCATGTGTGTGTCCTATGTCTTCATTCAGTAAAGAGTCTTTCAAAATAAACTATTACATTATATCCTATTTCTGAAAATTTGAGTATTCACAACTGAATAAAGTTTAGTTTATTTCACTCATATATTCACTTCAAAGCAGCAAAAAAAGACTGAAAAAGGCTCAGGCTGAAGCAGAGCTTATTAATTCCCACCTACTATGCATCTTAAGCTACACAATTCATGATACAGGTAGAGAAAAAAGAAACAAAAATACATAAATATATATTGATTTGATTTGAATGATTTATTTCGAACATGTGCAGAATGCAACAATAAACAATACAACAATAATTAATAACATACTCATGCACATCCCATATATACATACTCATGCACATACATGACCCCCCCCCCCCCCCTTCATTACAGCCATAACTCCTAAATAAAAATGCACGTAATGATTTCTTGAACATAAAGGAAGTACATTGTTTTACTTTGAGATCAGCAATGTTCACAGCTGAACCCCCTTAAATAAAATGCATCTTTTTTTAGCTTTTGGTAACAAATCTGCTTCCAACTTTCAACTTATATTTACTCTCAGACCCTTTGAGGAACTTTTGCACACCGTCTGGTAGTGTTTTATTATTTACTTTAAAAATGATTTGCATCGTTCTTTAATAAACCAAGTGTCTAAACTTTAAAACATGAGAATTTAAAAATAATGGATTAGTATGATCATAGTAACCGCCTTTGTTTATGATGCGTATGGTTGGTTTTTGTTGCAACACAACATATATAACAACAATATATTTAATTATTCTGAACATTTGGGTTTAAAGTGTGGTCATTTAAAGAGGAATTAACCTTTATTTGGAAATAAATAGGAATAAAAACTCATGTAAACAAACCTATTGACTATTACACAGAACAGGTTAGTGTTTTTCAAATGGACCATCTGCTGGAGGTGATGGTGCGAGATTCACAGGATGTTCTCCAAAAAAAAACAAAAAACAAACAAAAAAAAAAAACACTGGACTTGAAGAATCACAGGTGGCCCCTCGTCATCCTATCAAACCACATCAGGTTCGATTCGATGGCAGATAAATGGCTGTGATTGGTTTGCACTGATCTAGTCCGGGTGGAAATCAGTTTGAATGGGAGCAGAACCAGGCTGATCTGCCAGAGCAAATGTTTAATTTGCTCTCAGGCAGATGAGTCTGGTTCCCAGGATGGGTCCGGCCTTGGAAAAATCTATTGTATCTTTTGTGGAAAAAAAAAACATGCAGTCACTAACCACTTTCAGCAGCTCACAAATGGAGGACGACATGACTGTTAAGTGATCCACGTCCCATAAAATCAGATGACAAAGCAGGAGTATTATTAGAGTTCTGTATGTCATGATGAATGGGAGCGGCTGATGGACCCTGTGCTCTCCAATTTGATATTAACATCCATATTTCATTAGCAGTTAAGGTTTGGAACACATCCATTAACCCTTTGTTGGTCAGCTCAACCGTTTGGTAGAGGTAACTTTGAACCCTGATATCTAATCTAAATTTAAGTCCTTTGACACCAAACTTTTTGGGCAGTCTCCACCTTTTGTAAGAAGCACAAAAACACCACCGGGTGGCACCGTTACTGATATATTCAGCTCATGCTAGTATACCACCAACGAAGAAGATCATAACTGCTATGGACACAAAATTTCAAGGTTGATTTTTTTTCATGTTATTAACTTTTACAGAGTCTATTTAACATAAATAATCCTCATGTTTCAGAAATACTTTGGTATTCACAGTGTTGTACCTGAACGAGTTCAATGAACGATCGTTCACGAATGATATGTTTTTGACGAACGTGAACGACTCGTTCACTTTTGCCAAATGAACAGGAAGTTGTGAAGGCATGTAGTTCATATTTCGCTCTTATCACATTGTAATTATTGAGTCCTATAAGGAATAAAATGGAATCAAAACACAGCATTATCATAGATGCCATTTTTGTATTATTCTGAACAAATGTTGGCAACATAATGTTGTGGAATAGCCAATGAGAAGCATTTTGGGCGGGGCAGAGAGAGAGAGAGAGAGAGAGGGGTGCAGAGAGTTTTGGGAGCAGAGAAAAAAAAAGAGTTAAATGTACAGAGTGTGACCGGCAACCGGAGCAGGTGTTGTCCCGTTCTTGGAAATAAACATTGAAAATGAAACTCACTGAAACCGCTCCTTGTGTTCTAAGAACCTGCAGAGGGAAGTTAACCCTGGGGTAAGGTACTTACTGGAGATTCCGTCCAAGAGGAGGACGGTATTTTCCCCTGATTTCCTGACTACGGTCAGGATAACGTCAGGAACGGTTAATAATAAGTTTACAATAATAACACAAAAAAAGAACGAAAAAGTTCATTTTGGGATCCATGAACTTCTAGTTCATAATTTGGAAGAATGAACGATGAACTGAACTAATTCATATTGAGTAACTTGAACTGAACTTTGAACTAGTTCCTAATTAAGGTGAACTTTCCCAACACTGGGTATTCATGTCATAATTTTTTTGAAAACATGCTCAACCAAATGGTAGAGATGATAGTAAAGGGTTACGAAATGCTAATGCTAATCACTAATGATACAAACACAAAGAGTTAATAGATATAATTTGAACCAAGTCACAAATTATGTTGGTAAGATTGGTGAAGGAGTAATGTTTGAGTTTTAATACTTTCAATACATTTAGGGTGAGTAAAAATAAATACATATATATATATATATATATATATATATATATATATATATATATATATGTGTGTGTGTGTGTGTGTGTTTTATGTTATAATAGTCCCTGTGAGGTAGAAAAAGCTAAAAAATATTTTTTTATTGTGTTTTTTGTAGTGTGACCAACAAATGGTTTTAAAGAGGTGGGATTTAAGACAGTTAACCCTTTAACTCCTGATGCGTCAGTGCTGAATGCATGGGCGTAAAATAACGTACGGAGGCAGTTATTTAACATAAAGTCAGAACTTGTGCTTTCTTGGGTCTGAAGAGGTTAAAATAAGACAGAATCACTTAAAGAGTAACTTTTCAGTTAGATATAAATAACTTATTTTTGCACAATAGATCTGGAAAATTCTTTTAATTTGTTCCATTGGGAATTATTTATGTATGTATGTGTGGGTGTGTTTTTTAATGTAGCCGTCTTTGTTTAAGTGTGTTACTTTTTGTGTTTGTATGCACAACTGTGTGTGGGATAGTGTGTGTGTGTGTGTGTGTGTGTGTGTGTTTGTGTGTGTGTGTGTGTGTGTGTGTGTGTGTGTGTGTGTGTGTGTGTGTGTGTGTGTGTGTGTGTGTGTGTGTGTGTGTGGTTTGAATTAAGCAAAAAAAAAAAGATGACATGCAGGAAATTAAATTTAAAAAATAAATAAAATCATATACTGATAAATAACTTCAAATTATTGTCTTTGTTTTAGTTAAAAAGACACTAAATTCTGAAAATATTTATCCTTGCAAACTATTAGAACAACACGTGAATAATTTGAACAAACATGAACAACCTGAAATCATTCATAAAAGTATGAATTTTCAACCTTTTTTTTTTTTTTTTTTACATTAAAACAAATACAACATTTTGTAGTTGTCATTATTTATACGTTTTTGTTTTACTGCAGATCAAATGTGGACCCTGAAAATCTTATTTTATGTGTGATGACAGGAATGTGGACAAATATACTTTGTAAGATTTAAATTTTTTTTTGTCCAGTGCATGTCAGAAACACAGCAGCACAATTCACCGATATATAAAAACATCCTTAACGACATCTGCAAACACGACTTTATTGAATATTCTGAGGCAGGGAATCTACTGTAAATATGACTGTATTCAATTTATTGGTCAGATTTCAAGCAATATGTTTAACGTTCTGTCATATCAACTTTGAAATTGCCAATATTTAATATTTTTTCCTTCCCCGAGAGAATATACTGAAGGCATGTTTTTTTCATTTTGCCTGCTCATCGGCACTAAAGCGACTCTTCTTTGGCTTCAAAACATGACACGAGAGAGGAATGAGATGACAAAACACTGGTACTTTGCATCATGTTGTGTGACAGGGTAGATGATGGACACTATATGACCCAGTTTGTGACTCATTTCATTATTTCAGCAGCTGATTTAAGCACAAAACACCCAAGGGAGAGCAGGAAAAAAAGCAAAAAAAAAAAAAAAAAAGCACAAAGAACGAGTCCATGTATTATTGAAAAGGTTGGAATTTAATTAGAATTATTCTGGTTAATTTTTTTTTTTTTTTTTTAGATCACCAGTAAAAATGACAACGCTGTCATTCCAGCTTTGAAATACTGAAATAATCTGTGATTTTCCACATTTATTGTAATGTGATCATACTGAATATTCTTCTACTGCTTCAGTCTGTAGCCACTTTATCTGTGTTAAAAGTACTCACATTCTGTACGTAAGTAGAAGTACAATTACTTATGTGAAAAAAAAGGACTGATTTAACTCCTTTACTGAAGTAAAAGTACAAAAGTACAATTTCTAAATTGTAAGAAAGTAAAAAATACAACTGCTTTTTTTTTGCCATGGATGAAATAATACATATTTAAGCAGGAAAAAAAAAAAAAAAACGTCAAAAATACCCAAAAATAAAGAGTTTAAAAGTTAATTACTGTGTAGATCAGGGGTCTCAAAGGATCACAGCTACACACAAGTAGCTGTACTTTTACTTAAGTACAGAATGTGAGTACTTTGAACACCTCTAATCTGGATCAGTCCAAGTCTTCTTCAATTTGTGCTTTTAAAAGGATGTAGAAATATAGTATAATAACAAAATACAGAACATTATTTTAGTTTTAAAGTATAAAAAAAGATTTTATCACCATCAATTAATATAGACTATCATGATTAGGAGGTATTTAATATTATATTTACTAAATACTGTATGTGCAGTTCATTTAAAGTGAATATATATACACTTATAGTTGATTATACAAATCTGTGTGTATATAAATCATTATAGATGATTTTTGTTAATGTTAAAAGGACATAAAAAAAAGTGTGTTAAAGTATATTACGCAGAATTATTGGATTTTAGTTTGTAAAAAAGGGGTGGGAGTTTATATGTTTTACTTCTTCCCACTCCTTTTCGAATCCAAAAAAAAAAAAAAAAAAAAAATTGTTGACCATTTTGACTGATTTTTGGATGGTTTTGTGTGCTCGAAATAAAAATTTAACTGAAAGTGAAACTGTACAGACAATTATATCCAGAGGCTTTTGTCAAATACTGTTACTGCCAATAAGAATGACTTTAAAAAAAAATCTAAAAAAAGAAAATCAGAAGCACAGGCATGAAAAATATAGCCTCAAACAAACAAAAACACAGCGTCTCACTAAATATTAAAACATCTACCTGAAAAAGGAGGGTAAAAAAAAAAGAGCCTGATTTAAGCACATCATGCTTAAGAAATGTTCCTTTCTTCCTTTTGCCTGTTGTTATTGTCATGAGGCTTAAAATACTTTGGTGGAAAAAAAAATAAAAAAAAAATTTAACAATGATTTAAAAACAGAATTCAACTAAAACCTAATGAATCCAGAAAATAATTTAAAGATATTCATTAACCAACGTCAATCCAATTCTTGTTCCTGTCTTATACTAATGTAACATTTGCTCAATGACTTGGACCTTTTGAATATTATATTATTGTGGTTAATTTTAAGCCAAGTTTTAGAGATTTATATATTTAATTGAGCACATGTATTAAAATAAAGTTTTAGCAAATTTTAGCCTATTCCCTGTCAGTCTGAAGTAACGCTGGAACTAAGCATCATCAAAGCGGAGCACCTGAACCAGTCAGTATAATTCCCTGTGGTGGAGATGGTGTGTTTTCATAACGTTATGAACCCAGAAGGAGCGACATTTATGCAGCACATAAACAGAAACAATGCAAAGATAAGACCACACTGATATTCATGGTGAAGGAAGGAAACCAAGTCACACACACACACACACACACATATATATATATATATATATATATATAAAAAATGTTCCTCTCGCCCCACGTGGGCGGTGTCTCCTTCAGACTCGGGTCCTCTACCAGAGGCCTGGGAGCCTGAGGGTTCTGCGCAGGATCTTAGCTGTTCCTAGCAATGCGCTCTTTTGTACAGAGATCTCTGATGTTGTTCCTGGTATCTGCTGGAGCCATTCTCCCAGCTTGGGGGTCACTGCCCCTAGTGCTCCGATTACTACTGGTACCACTGTTGCCTTCACACTCCACATTTTCTCTAACTCCTCTTTCAGCCCTTGGTATTTCTCAAGCTTCTCATGTTCTTTCTTTCTGATGTTGCTATCACTGGGGACTGCTACATCTACCACCACCACTGTCTTCTCATGTTTATCCACCACCACTATGTCAGGCTGATTGGCCATCACCATCTTGTCAGTCTGCATCTGGAAGTCCCACAGGATCTTGGCCTGTTTGTTCTCTGTCACCTTTGGGGGGTTCTCTCATCTTGACCCTGGGACCTCCAGTCCATACTCTTTACAGATGTTCCTGTACAGTATGCCCGCTACCTGGTTATGCCTCTCCATGTATGCCTTGCCTTGTATGTGTGTGTGTGTATATATATGTATATGTGTGTGTGTGTATATATATATATATATATATATATATATATATATATATATATATACACACACACACACACACAACCACATATATATATATATATATATATATATATATATATATATATATATATATATATATATATATATATATATATATATATATATATATATATATATATATATATATATGTATACATATACACATATATACACATACATACATACATATATGTGTATATGTATATAGTATAGTATAGTATAAGTGTGTTCTTGTGTGCATAACATGTCTCACAACTACTGGTGTTATATATTGGTGACAGACAGACTACATATAGCTTTGTTAGATGTAGCTCAATGCATGAAAATATGAATATCTCACTTTTGACAACCTGTAATCTTCATTCTAACTACTTTTGTTTCATATCGTGCAGGGCAATGACAGCTTTCTAAATACACATGACTTTCTTTGCAAGAATCAACAAAGACTCTTATGTTTCCTGACAATAGAAACTCAACTACACTGGTTTGCAGTTTGTGTTCAGCATTTGTCATCTCAACATTCCAACTGCCTGGGTATCCATCAGAATGACAAATGCTCTCTGTCTGTCCTGTACTCAATGTTCCCACACCTGACTATTCAATTAAAGTCAAGCCAAAGCAGTTTTTCTATGATTAAACCCAGACAGTAACTGACAGGCTTCTATTGACTTATTGTGGAGTAATTGGGTGCTTCTGTGCCAAAACTTTTTATGCTCAACTCTTTTGAGCGCTGTTGATTATCCAGTATATTACTACATGATTTCTGCACACATTTTATACACTGGAAAGAATTCTCCTTGAAAAAGAATTAAAAAAAACAACAACAATACAAGACATTTTTGCTTGAATTAAGCGATAAATAAATAAATAAACAACAAATCAGATGGAGCAAATTAAAATGATCTTGATGATATTTTTTAAATCAGAGTGAAGCGTGTTCAGAGACATTCCACAAGTATTGTCTGAAAATATGTTCTTATACCTCACTGAAAACTTACTCTTTTGAAGATCACATCTTATTTATTTAAAATTTTCACATCTTATTTCAACCTCCTGACACCCAGTAATGCATTTTTGTCCTCTGTAGGGGACAAAAGTTTCCGTTTTACTTCAG
>CM035796.1:31469787-31574787 GCA_020466265.1 Siphamia tubifer
AGCTAAAAAACATAAGTGGTGATATCTCAGAATCCAGACAAAATAGTATCACATATTTTTTTTTTTTTTGCATTCACTTTGTTCTACCTTCAGACACACATGTTAAAATTTCATTAGCTTTATTCCAGAATCATTTTACTTGTAGACTAGTGTTATTATAAATGTGTCTTCACAGGTCAAAGCAAAAAAAAAAAAAGTAGTTTTCCAGTTCCACAGTTTTAAATGAGTTTTAAAAGTGTTGTATGTTGGATAGTCTCTTATTTTGTGACATCCTCTGTAGGCCCACACTTTGAGTATCACTGCTCTATAACATTGTGCAGATGTAGGTGTGAAGGCTTCGCTGCAGTTGGGGAGTTGGCATGGAGCTCCGAGTGGCTCAGGTCAGAGACAACGAAGAGGCGGTTTCTACAAGGACGCTTTATTCTACAGAATTTCACTTTCAACTGTGCCAGGTCCCCATTGCTTTACATCTGTACATCGTACATGCACATGAAACCCTACACCCACTCGTCACACCAGAATACACAGTATTTAGACAGATGTGTAGCAGCACTGCATTTCGAGAGTGATATGAACTATTAACTGTTCTTTATAACTCAAAAGGAAGGACCAAGTTGTTGTACTCTTTGGTATTAAAGCGGCGCAGTAACCCTTTATAGAACACTAATACAAATACTTTGAAATACAAACTGTCAACCTTATACTCTGAACCTCAACTAGTTGAGTTTACTATAAAATCTTAAGGAAACCCATTGACTTATACTCAAGAATGCAATTCATCCAAAAAACTAGAGAGAGAGAGAGGAAAATGCTTGCGTTGGATGTTCTGACCCTCATTCCCACATCAACATAAATGAGGCTCAAATCACTAGATAAACATTTAAAATCAACAGTTTTCTCTGATGGTACAGTTCATGTGGCCTTTTTCTGCTGCCCATGAGCAAGGGTGGGGAACCCAGGACCGGGGTTCATTTCTCTCTGTGGCCGGCGTCGGGTCAAACTGAGAACATGAGACCACGTTCAAAGGGGGGGGGTGCCGGGGGTCAAGCTAGTGGGAGTCAGGTTGGGGTGGTTCGCCACTTTATCCCTTCGCCCACCCCCCACCCCAACCCCTCTATTTTTTTCTGACTACGGCCTCAGATCAGAGGAGACGACCCACTGAATGCATATTACCAAACAAAGGAAAAGAAGCTGACCAGGGCTCCCTCAGTAGGCTTCAGTGGCTGGGAGGAACCCCACACAGGTCTGGGTGCATTTCCTCCACGACGGTGCGATGCAACCAGTTTAGGGTGGGCCAGGAAGGGTCAGGGTGGGAAGGTGGCTTGCGGGTTCGGCTGTGAACTTCACTCCCCTCCAACCCCGACTTCAGTACATGTGAGGTTCGTCTTTCAGGCATTTTGTGTTCACGCCGTCAAAAAGATTCACAGAGATGTCCAAAACCAGAGGGGGGATGATGACCCACACACACACACACACACACACACACACACAGCAAATCACACCCAGTTTATACTTGTTGCCTTTAGGTTTACATTGATCAGATTTGTATTGACAGATAACTTGCTCTTACTCACTTTTACAGTAGCAGTCTTTAACATCAGTTACCATAAATTATCTTTTTTCTGAATTCTCAAAAAAAAAAAAAAAAACATGGGAAAAAGTGAATTAAAATACATTTAATTTTGTCAAGTTCTTATAATACCACAACTACCGACATAAAACTTGCCTTTATAAAGTAACATGAGTGAAAACTGAACAAGATATTTGCTCACCATAAAGGGGCAACATAAGCCCGGACCAGTGGGTCTGTATTCTATGGACATGTTCTATCAGGAATCAATATTGAATTGATGACATTGTCAGGTTCTGTGGTCTTGATGCAGGAGATCAATCTTCCAGTAGAAGTGGGCGGTACTTCCACTGGAGAAGATCTCTACAGTGTAATTAAAGTCTATATATGACTTCGTATCAGTGCTCAGTTGGAACTATATTTGGCTGTTTCCATGAGATCTTTTATTCCTATTTAATTCAGAATAAAGGTTAATTCCTCTTTAAGAGGACCATGTAAATGTCTAATTCCATTTGAAAATTACTATTCCCAATTCAACTTAATTCCAAATAAAGTCATTTGTTTATTCCGCCCGTAATTCTGAATTGGAAACAGTTAATTCCTCTTTAATATTATTCCTGGTGCCCTGCACATGCTCCTGGTCTTGTCGCGGTGATGCACATATTCTGTGCTGCCGGCATTAGTATGTTGATTCGGTCGAGCGGCTGCTTCATAATTATTTCAAAAATAAATGCAATAAAAAGGTCTAACATGATACAAGTTGAAACAAAACAGGAAATGGATGTGAGTGTTTCCTTCCAGTAGGAGTACTGGGAATAACGGTGTTGGAGAATAACGGTGTTAACTAACGCACTTACAATTGTTTTCTTCCAATAGACATCCAGATATTAAATGGCTGTTCTGTCCAATCAGAACACTCTGTACCTCCAGCTCTTATAGCCCAATTAACCAAATAGGAAACCTTTACTTGGCATCAACACTTCTATGTAAAGAAGAAGGAAATGACTCTAATTCTGTGTTATTTTATTCAGAACAAATCATCCTGATTTTTTTAAAAAAAGAAATGTAATTAAGTGATACCTCTAACTATTCCTGTCTTTAGCCATCAGACTATGGCCCATTATAAACAAAGGCAATTTTTCTATATTTTAGAAAAACATCAAAAATGCAAACACTGAAATCTCTGAACACTGAACTTTGCAGATATTGTCCCAAATAAGTTCAATATAAAACATGAAATTAATCTGACTAGTAGTTGGGTTGGAGAAGACACTTAAAGAGATGGTCCATGATGACAAAGAATAATAGAAAAAATAAATTTAAAAAAATTGGTTACACTTTATAATACCTACACACAATTGACTATTAACCAATTATTACCCATTTATAAATGTTGTTCATTATGTATTAACCATTTGTTACCTATTTGTTAATGTCTTGTAAAGGTTCATACTAGTGTCCTCCAAAGATAAATGTAAAATTAGATTATTTTTAACCAACAGGTGCAGTATTTGTATATTTGCTTTACAGGTAAACAAAGAAACAGTTGTAAACACTGCACCTGTTGGTTAAAAATAATCTAATTTTACATTTACACTAGTATGAACCTTTACAAGACATTAACAAATAGGTAACAAATGGTTAATACATAACAACCCATTTATAAATGGGTAATAAACGGTTAATACATAGTCAATTTTGTGTAGGTATTATAAAGTGTTACCAAAAAATTAAAACAAAAGAAATACCCTAGAGAAAATAAATATCTAAAAACTGCACAAAGCAGGGAGTAAAACAATAAAAAATAAAATAAATAAAATAAAAACACCATCATATAAATACTATCCATCTGTTAATCCCATCTGACAGTGTTCAGTGCCATTATAGCCCTCAGGTAAAAACAGTTTTGTAGTCAGTTTGTTCTGGCCTCCAATGTCCGGAACTTTCTACTTGAAGGTAAATGGTTCCGGACATTGAAGGCCAGCGAGCTAAAAAATCAGCTGATACAGGAAGAAAAATATATGCAGCTAAATTCAATTTATGTTTTCATATATAGATTTATGGTATTATATTAGTTGTGCTCTTGGCTTAAATACCTAATGTGAATATGGGACCTGGCAACAGAATAAAGCTCAATAAACCACATCAGCGCCATGTGGAAGAACGCACTTTTCTCCAAATTATGAAAAATGTTGCTGTGAATGGTGCGATTTGCAACCCCGGTGGAGTAAACAATAGAGGTTGATATTAAACAGGACATGTGTTGCCATGTTTGCAGGACTGTGTATTGGGATGCTCTGCAGCCTGGTCACATATCATACCATCCATTAGCTACTGACGAAGAACGCGTCTCCTCCATTCCACACAAGACCGTTACGATGCTTTAGTGACGTGCTGTGGGTTAAAGTAGCCCTTCAAAGACTTTCCACCTCTTTGAATCAGCTTTCATTTGCACGTACGGTTACCTGCTTTGGTCTCTGGGCTTTGTCAAAAATAAATAAATAAATAAACAAAAATGGCTCTTACGCACCTGCCATAAGCTACAGCCACATTTCCTAATTAACCGAAATTCATCAGTTTCTCATCATGTAAAGATGTCGGAACTTTCAGGTTTCAAATGGACAGAAGTGGGAAGTAATTAAGTATAATTACACTGGTACCTCTACTGACGAAATTAATTCGATCCAGAAGTATTTTCATAAATGGAGTCGCATTTTACATGTAAAAGGCCTAATTCAGTCCAAGGCCCCCAATACTACCCCTCAAACCCTTCAAAAATGATAAAAAATTTACTGATTTTGTATGAATGTATACCTGGAAACTGCAGAGGAATTGCACTGGAAATTGCTTGTAATAACCTGTAACAAAGGCATTATTACCATGAAATTACCATATAATTACTACGTTATTATCGAGCCGTTATGTAAAGTGTTACCCATAAGTCTTTGTCACCTTTAGTTCTAAATCTTTTAAACAGTCTTTTTGTTATTATACTTCTGTTTTGCCAGAAATCGTATCCATTAAATCTCAGCTGGCTTTGGCCTTCTCAGTGGGGGGATGGGGGAACCGAGGGGGGGGGGTTGAATGAATTGTGTCTGCCCTTGAAGAGAAACAACTTCCTCAAAAACAAGCAGATGTTGCCATGCAATAACTCAGGCTTTCAAATATTTCTGATGCCCTGTGGACGGTAGATTTGTCATGACTCCCAGTGGCCGTGGAGAGGCTGGAAGCACTGGATTGTGAGAGAACATTAATTTGTTCACGAGCCAGCGCATCAAACTTTTACCCGCTTGTTGCGAGAACACCCAGACCAATAAAAAAAATTTTTTTTTTTGTTGTTTTGCTCGTCTCTTCCCTCCGTTTGCCTCGAATGTCGACTAGTCTCACTTTCTCAAGGTGAAGCCCCTATTGAACGGTGTTGCCGTTGATAAATAGCATCCAAGCATCTTTTGATGAGACGGTAAAATGCCCCGGTAGAGACACTGAAGGGCTCCTCAATACGTTATGGACAGCGGGAGCAGCGGCATCACTTGCTTCAATTACTCCAGCCGCAGGAAGAAGTCAATAAATTGCTGGCTTTCCTAAATCTAGCTGAAGTTATGAATGTGTCCTTCAAGTTGAGGAGTCTAGCGTTGAGAAAGAGGGAGAGAGAGATACTTTTTTTACTGCACTTTTACAATATCTAAAAGCTTGTGTTTTCTCCTTCCTGTTACGCCATCTGTGTAGAACACAGGTGTCAAACTCCAGTCCTCGAGGGCCGGTGTCCAGCATGTTTTAGATATTTCTCTCTTTCATGTGATTCAGTTTAACCCTTTAACTACTGAGAACTAACAAAGTAACTGGTAACATGAGCAAAGTAAGACACAAATGGCAGAAAATCAATGAAAATTTAAAAAAATGAAAAGAACCAAAATGTAGAAAAATAAACAAAATGAACAAAAACTAATATTTACAAAATGACAAATAATGTGGAAAATTTTGGAGAAAAAAAATTACTAAAGAAGAAAACTAGTATTGACATTTGGTGACAGCAATTAAAAAAAAAAATAGTGACATAAAATAATAATAATTTAAAAAAAAAAAAAACACCTCTTGCTTTTTGGCACCTTTTCCATGCACAAAATAAAGTAAAACTGTTGAATTTTTCTCAATATTTAAACTAAATCATCCATTCAGAATGCATCAGCACTGACACATAAAGAGTTAATAATCAGCTCCTCATCAGACTGATAATGATGTAATAACCTCCAGGTGGAATGGAAGAGGGAAACATCTAAAACATGCAGGACACCGGCCCTCGAGGACCACAGTTTGACACCCCTGGTGTAGAAGATGGGTCAGAAACAGTGATTTATTTTCCAGAATAACAGGTTAATACATAGAGTTTAAGTCCAACTGGCCAAATATTTGCCTTCGAGTTAAAAGGCAGTTTTCAGGTCAGTATAGAGAACGGACTTTGGGCGACAAAACATGGTGATCAAAAGAAAATAGTCTGCGTTTAAGTGCAGTCCCTTCAGTAGTACACCAGGAAAATATCTACTGCTGCTCTTTAGAAGACTGCAGCTGATCAATCAAGTTTTCAAATGTCAGGTCTGGACTGAAAGAGCTCAGAGGATCCACGTATGGTACAGTAGCTGGGGTGGGTTTGGTCTGTTAAGCCCCCCGTCAGATTTCAGGTTAGAAAATAAGACAGGAGAGAGGAGGTTTTGAGGCACTGATGATGATAAAAGTCCTTTATTCCAAACGGACATTAAATCTACATGTTCTATATGTAGATTTAAAGTTTGAATCTACATGTTCAGAGCATTACATTTACAAACTCGGGGTGTTTAATCAACATGCTTAATATTTTTATTATCCATGCCTAAAACTGCCCAATCTACATGTCTTAAAACCTAATCTACATGCCTTAAAACCTAATCTACATGCCTTAAAACCTAATCTACATGCCTTAAAACCTAATCTACATGCTTTAAAACCTAATCTACATGCCTTAAAACCTAATCTACAGACCTTAAAACCTAATCTACATGCCTTAAAACCTAATCTACATGCCTTAAAACCTAATCTGCATGCCTCAAAACCTAATCTACAGACCTTAAAACCTAATCTACATGCCTTAAAACCTAATCTACAGACCTTAAAACCTAATCTACATGCCTTAAAACCTAATCTACAGACCTTAAAACCTAATCTACATGCCTTAAAACCTAATCTACAGACCTTAAAACCTAATCTACATGCCTTAAAACCTAATCTACAGACCTTAAAACCTAATCTACATGCCTTAAAACCTAATCTACATGCCTTAAAACCTAATCTACATGCCTTAAAACCTAATCTACATGCCTTAAAACCTAATCTACAGACCTTAAAACCTAATCTACATGCCTTAAAACCTAATCTACATGCCTTAAAACCTAATCTGCATGCCTCAAAACCTAATCTACAGACCTTAAAACCTAATCTACATGCCTTAAAACCTCATCTACATGCCTTAAAACCTCATCTACATGCCTTAAAACCTAATCTACATGCCTAAATTGCTAAATCTACATACTTAAAATGTTAATCCATGTTTGTGCTTGACATCACCTATGTGTTTATCATGTAACCTATATCACATGACTGAATGGTTGTCATTAAATACACCTGTGTGTCATCTTTAGTTTTAATCAACTAAACTCTGGTGAAGGCCGTTTGAATAAAAGACGTCGGCTCGTCTGTTTGGAATAAAGGACTTTTATCGACACCACAGTACTCCTGATTTAATGCATTTATTTGATCCTTGATGAGCACCTGATTTTTTTTGTATTTTTGTGTCACCCATGTATCACCTTCCCTCTCTTCAACAAAATAAGACAGTAGAGTAGCAGCTGCACATCTGTAAATAACCAGTGGATTATTCAAACTGTGTTATACTCACTGCAGAAATATAAATATTATCACACTTAAAATAAAAACAGAACAAGGCAGTCAGAGACAGCAGACCCCCAAACCAAGGCTTGATTTTTCATTCACACATGATGTGATGGTGTTGACCCATGTGATGTCCGAAGGTGAGACGATGTGAATCCAAACAAAACCTGAGATTCTATTTTGGTCTGAATCCTGAGATATTATCACTGATGTGTTTTAGATGTTGACCTTTAGTGTGACCATGACCTTTAACCTTCATTACTCAAAATCTACTGGGTTCTTCCTTGACCCATTATCTATCATTCCTGAAAATGTCATCAAAATCTGTTCAGAATTTTTTGCGTAATCCTGCTGACAAACAAACAAACAAACAGACTCGAATTTAATGCCTCCTCAGCGTTGGTAAATATTGGAAGCAATTAGCAGAATTTTTTGCACAATTAC
This sequence comes from Siphamia tubifer, assembly GCA_020466265.1. NCBI lineage: Eukaryota > Metazoa > Chordata > Actinopteri > Kurtiformes > Apogonidae > Siphamia > Siphamia tubifer. The sequence goes on from CM035796.1 coordinate 31,477,721, forward strand.
TTTTTTAGTTAGACACTAATGGATATCTGAAATAATTTATAATAGTTTCTTTGGGACACCTAGTATTATCATTATCATGTGCATGTTCATAGGGGCGGGGCTTAAGGACAGGTAAGACAAGCAATGGTATAGAGCCCCGCCCACTGGGAGGCTCCTTGAACTGTTTGGTGAACTTTTCATTTCAAATGAAATGAAATCAAAGAAATTGGGAGATCTATCTATCCATCTATCTTTCTATCTATGTCTATATCCATGGGCGTGACACCCCCACTTCTCCAACCAGATGATTTCATACCCTCCACTTTTTCCTGAGTTTATATATTGTATCGTTACTGGATCCAGGAAACAGACGGAGAGTTGGTCTCACCTACTTTTTATTTCAGGATAAACAGTTACTGTCGTCACAATCACACCAAACAAACATCAATAACATTGCGGGGCTGTTACAATATCTATGGTTTAAACTGTTTACCCGCCCGGGCGGCACAATAGCATGAATAAATGAAGCGCACCTCAGTTCGCTGGTTATGTAAACAGCTCTTCTTCGTGGTGTTAACAAACAGTCAACCAGTAAATAATGAGAAATGTTACCGTTGTTAAACTAATTTAACTAAACTATGTCTTGTTCTGTGACATATACCCCAAGACAGTGGTTCTCAAACTTTTTTCAGTGATGTTCCCCCTGAGGAACATATTTTTAGTCGTGTCCCCTGACATGGACAAAACATTTTTGAAAGAAAAAAGACGAACAGTGTCAGATTTTTAAAAATCCTTTTTGGCTCATAATTTGACTTATGAATTGAATAAATGTTTAATTGAGGAAAAATACATTTGTTATTTGACCATATATTACTTTTTTAATATATAAAAAAAATCATTAATGGATAATTATTCATTAATTTTCTGATGATAGACTCAGAAAATTTTCCTCATGTGAACACCTCCACATTTTAAAGGGCTGTGACACCCTTGTCTCTATCTATAGGTGTGTGTGTGTGTGTGTGGGACAGTGCGTGTGTGTGTGTGTGTGTGTGTGTGTGTGTGTGTGGTGTGTGTGTGGGAGTGCGTGTGTGTGTGTGTGTGTGCGTGTGTGTGTGTGTGTGTGTGTGTGTGGTGTGTGTGGGACAGTGCGTGTGTGTGTGTGGGTGTGTGTGGGTGGGGGGGGGGCTTAGTGTGTGTGTGTCCGTGTGTGTGTGCATGCATGTCTGTGTGTGTGTGTGTGTGTGTGTGTGTGTGTGTGTGTGTGTGTGTGTGGGGGGGGGGGGGGGGGGGGGGGGTCTTGCTTGGAGCCCCAGCAGACTTTAGCAGCACCCCTGCAATGTTCAGTTTAATACGACAAATGAATTGAAGACGCATTAGAATAATAATAACAAACATATTTTCATTATCATTGAATTTCCAAGCATTTTAATCTGGTTTTCACAAGGCGGATTGTTCTGCACCTTCCACTTTTACTTTTGCAATCTGCTGTGTTAATTTGAATAACAGTGGGTGTCACTGTCAGTGCTGAAAGCTGTGAGCAGTTCCGTCATTTACATGCACGACTGTTCTCGTCTTATTCAACGAAAGGCAGCGGGGTTTCAAAAAACTCTTGTCAGTCATCAGTCCTTTAGCATCAGTGTCACCTGTCAAACTAAAACAGCCTGGATCATAGACTTTTACCAAATCCTCTTTACCAGATCAAACAATGGGATAATTATATTTATGATATAGTGATTTTATGACGTCTTTTATTGATGTTTTTATTGATGATGTATGATGGTGTCAAAGAGAGACGCTGCTAAAATGTAGATTCAGTCGCTCTTACAAAGACAATAAAAAGATTCTTCTCTATTTTATTTATTCCCCATCATGCCTTGGTGCCTATTTTCCAATTTTTTTATTGCTGTGGTGCATTTTTTACGAGGCAGTGTGGTCCATTTACAAATTCTGTTCCAAACAGGAACATGTAAAACATCAGGGGCTCAACCTTCTTGACAGCAGCCCCCCACTTCAACACGCTACAACAAACAAACGCTTCATTATGTAACCCCTGACAATGTAAACGGGAAAGAAATAAATCATAATAAATCAATTTTACTTGCAAAATGTAACCTCTGCAATTAGTCATTAGTCACACAATGCAAATTCATTTTCGGAAAAACAGCACATTTGGCACAAATAAATAAAAAAAAAAACACACAGAGGGATATTAATTTCCACTTCAACAATCCATCCATAAACACACTGAGTCTGAAAACATGACTGAACAGACAAACAAAATGTTTCCTCATTTACAACGTGAACACAATGAGAAACATGCAGTAACACAAAGGAATTATCCTGGCTTTGGAAACAGCAGGTTTGTGTTAACACAGTGTGTAGAACCCGCATTAGACCCACTTTAACCTGCCACAGGTCACACAACATGCTTTTCCAATTACACAAATAGAGCGTGTGCATAAAAATTAACCCAATGGAAAAAGGACAATGATTACAGGGGTTCTTAAAGTGTGGTTCAAAAATTCCTAAAATACAGAAAAAAAAAAAAATTACAAAAAAAAGCCTATGGGGAAAAAAAAAAAAATTCTACATCTTTGACCATTTCAACAAAACAACTGTTAAAAAATTATCAGATTAATCATGACGATGGATTAATCTGCATCATTGCGTTCATTTTTTGACAACCCTATTAAAAATCTGTTCTTATATTTCACTTTTTTTAAGACACATTTGGACAAAAAAAAAAAAAAAAAAGAGTTAAATACACTTGGCAAAATGTAGCTTATTTTGGATTCAGTCTGTGTTCATTCACTTCACGACCATTGATTCTGAACCTAACAGCATCTTATTCAAATTAAAATGTGAAAAACCTATCAGGAAGAAAGAAAAAAAAAAGTACATTTCACCTGTAAGACTTACAGTATGAATGCAGCCTTTGAGAAGAACATACTGCTTCATCCTTATTCAAAAACTACACATTATAAAGCACATTCACAAACTCACTACTGAGTCTAAAGGATGTTATTCTGGAAATCAGTGCCGAAAATCTGTTGCTTTTTTTTTTTACTGTAAAGGACATTATTGTAGGTGATCTACCTATTGACACTATAGTCACTGAAGCACTGGATCAGTTGTTTGAATACGTCTCAAGGTGAATTCAGGACGCATTCAAATGACTTTTTCTATTGATGGATACGTCATGTGCACAAAATTAATTGTAAAAATGTCATGTAGAAACTCTTAACATAATAATGGCTCATAATGTAATAACTTCACCCTCTATGGGACTACATCATTTAGAAATTATGCTAAAAAAAAAACCCAGCTTTAAATAAAATATAACAAGCCTCTAACCCAGGGGTGTCCAAATCCAGTCCTCCAGGGTCGGTGTCCTACATGTTTTAGATATTTTCTCTCTTCCAAATGATTCAGTTTAACCCTTTAACTCCTGAAACTTTATCAGTTCCACAGTAAAAAGAATTAAATTAAGCAACAAAATGAACAAAAATGAATAATAAACTGACAAAATAATTAGTAACATGAAGAAAGTAAGACACAAATGGAGCAAAATTAAAGAAAAAAATGTATAAAATTAAAAGTAAAATGTAGAAAAATAAACAATGAGCAACAAAATTAACAAAATTTTGTTTTACTTTGTTCATGTTACTAATAATTTTGTCAGTTTATTATTCATTTTTGTTCATTTTATTGATTATGTTGTTGCTTATTTTAACTGTAGAACTGCTAATGTTTCATGAGCAGCATCAGTTTTGTGTAATTATTTATTTTTCTCTTTCATCTTATTTATTTACTTTCTATTTATCTTTTTTATGTATTTATTTAAATGTATTTGTATTTATTTATTTATTTTTATCCATTTAGAAAAAACTAAAATCACCCAAAACCAAGGATTGTAGCCAGAAAGAAAAGCAGCATCAGTTATGTTTATTTTTATTTTTGTCAGTTTTTTCGTGCAGCCCTAATAGGTACATTTCCATGCAGCTGTTTTTAGTCGCATATTGTGTTTTTTTCTTCATACTTTTTACATTTCCTTTTTCTTTCGACCATTTAGTTTCACTTTCCAAAAATAACTAACGCTCTCTTTGTAACACGTTTGGCACAAATTTACATAAAATGCTTGAAAATTTTGTTTTTGTTTCCATCACTTGATTTTCTGCCAATATTAAACTGTGGGAAGAATGTGTACAAAAATAAATAAAAAATATATATTTATGTTGCAGTGATGCTTTAATCTAAAGAGTGTTTTGCTTTATTTATGTACAGATGGTAGGTGGATTAACCTATAGTATCAGCCTACGCCTTTGCAGTCAACATTGTTCTGTTTTTCCTGTAATTTCATGTTTTATTGTGATTATTCTTGACATGAATTCTAGGCAAATTTCAAAAGAGACTGAAATAAACAACCTGAATGGAAATAGACCCAAAAACTCAAGTAAATATGTGGATCTACCTCAGAATATTACCAAAAAAAAACCTTTTAATGCTGGTAACAAACAGAAAAGTTGGCATATAGTGAAAGGAAATATGAATGTGTGTTACTAACTTACTGTACTTAAGTAGTTACTTTCCCTCCTCACATTTGTTCCTAAATATTGGTACTTTATTCAGGTCTCAGAATAGACATTTTTACTTTTTCAAACAGATGTGACAGAGAAATTGTGACTATTATAATTATGACTTTATCTCATGATTGTGACTTTAACTCATAAATTAGATTTTTTTTCATAAGTATGTTTTTCTTATGTAATTTAGACTTCCAATTTTAACTTTTAATCTCATAATTATCCTTCTTTTTCATCTCATACACATTTTTCTACACAGTAATTCACTTTTAAAAGCTTTAGTTTTGGATACTTTTCAGATTTTTTTTTTGGTTAAATAAGTATTATTTCATTCATGACAAAAAAAAAATGCAGTTTTACTTTATAACAATTGAGAAGTTGCATGCCCCCCCCCCCCCCCCCCACACACACACACACTTTTAATTAAGTAAATTAGTTGAATGAGTACTTCTACTTTTATCATAGTATTTTTTCACACAAATAGCTGTACTTCTACTTAAGTACAGAATGCGAGTATTTTCACCACGTCTGTTTAGAAGCCTATAATGTTCATTAAATTAACAAACAAAAACATAAGGATGAAAAACAAATAAACCATCATATATGAAGAAAAAGGATGAGCGACAGCTTTGACAAACCATGGAACCTTTTATAATAGACTATTGTCATTCCATCTACCAGCTCCTAAATCTACATTTCCTTCCATACTATATCACACTAGTCTACAAGTAAAATGTTTCCAGAATAAAACCAATGCATTTTTACCACATGTGTGTTACTGATATAAAAAACAAAAAAAAAACTCAAGTCTTAAATGTTGGTTGGCTCAAGTTTACAAGATCAGTCTGGGGTCAAAATATGAAATTCTTAGAATGAACAATAGAATAGGTTTTAGTCCAAAGGAATATTGGTCTCAGATCTACTTCAAAACACTGTCTGTACATTATGATCCATTCACTTTACAGGTTCTTTCTAGTGGAATATTTACTAATCCATTATATACATGTACATAAACCACCATATATGTGGAATAACACACCATCATATATATTAAAAACATGAACTAACCAACACTAAAGTCATTTGTTTTCTGATTCATCTTCATCTCTATTTTTATGCCCTTTAAAGACGTCATTCCACTGAAAACCACTTTTCCACGCTCCTTTTTGGAATCTGATGGGTCACCTCGACTTACCAACCCATGCTGCCTTTGACAGTGGTTTGTCACCTCCACTGGATGCATACTGCATTCACAGAAAACAACAAGAGGAACGAAGGACCCAGAAAAAGCCGGTCCATCTGATGTCAGATGGACTTTAGTGTCACCAATGTGGGGTTAAACCCGTCCTCCATTGCAGCAAATCTGAAGTAGCATTAGCATTAGCATCTACGAGGGAAGATGGCGCCACAGTAGCTGCTGCACAAATTTGAAAAAAATGGCAGATCAAACTGGTTCATGTGCTCTCTGTGGAAATAAAGCCTGGTTTTTTTCCTGCAAGTTTTCAGAACAAGCAACAGCATGACACCTACCTGGATGAAACTTGGGTAAAGGTAAACACACACACACACAGCGAGAGGGGAGGGGGGGGGAGTGTTCCTTCACACATTCTGAGCCAATCATAGACGCCTCATCACCACGTCATGGACATGTATGAGGAAGTACCAGTAAACTAAAGTCATTTTTCTACCATGAAAAAACAGCTGGAAACAAAGATTTCTGGACGTTTTTTTGTTTGTTTGTTTTTTTTAAATAGAACAATTACACAATATATTCAATAACAATGGAGAACACAGTAATAATAATGAAACAACCATGGAATGACACCTTTAAAGTATGTAAGATTTAACACATTTAATGTCTGAAGCAGATACTTTCTAAAAAAAAAAAAACCTAGAGCAGTGATATTGCATGAAATCCTCCATCTAAAGGGCAAACCTTTACACTATACTGATGACGAGAGAAAACTCTTAATATTCACTGACAGGAGTGGTTGGAAAAGGCATAGAAATTTGCATTCTCGTCTGTCCAATGTCTGAAAGTTTAAAGTCTGCAATACATTTTAATAGAGACTCGCCTCATTTCTGTGATACTGAACTAAAGCAGACCCTGGATCAGTTAAGGCTGAGATGGAAAAGGTCACGGATGAGGTCAACATATCCCATTAAGAAGAGTACGATAGGTCCGACAGGGTGTAGGAATCATTAATACAGTCGTGCTCATAAGTTTATAGTCTGACTGAATGTGCATGACAATGACCAAAAATGATTACTAGTTTTAATCAGATTAATCACATGGTTGCTTTGGATTAATTTTGATTAATCATGATAAAAACACTTTATGTGAGTCAACTGCTCTGTCGCTGATATTTTACTCTTTTTTTCACTCAAATTTCCAACAAAATATACAAAAATACACAAAGAAAGAAAAAAAAATGTATTTTTTTAAATATACGAAACACGTTCAAGTCCACTACAATTCACCCAAAGAACAAACAAAGTCCAAATATCTTCAAAACCTTTTCTCAAGAGGTGGTGGTGGTGGTGGGGTGGTGGGGTGGGGGGGTATATGTTTATGTTAGCCTGGACGGGCTAAAATCTAAATCTACATTTTCTTTTAACACATATTTCATATAAAATTGGAAATTCTTTTTTATCATTTTGAGAGGGTTTGAGGGGTAGTATTGGGGACCTTGGAATCAATTAGGCTTTTTACATATAAAATGTGATTTCATTAAAAAATAAAAATAAAAAAATAACGAAAACAATTCTGGAACAAATCCAAAGAGGCGAAAGCCAAGGTAGGTACCAAGGAGGATCTTGGTCCTGATAAACTAACGCAGGTGACCCTTAACATCTATCCTAAACTTCTTTTAACAGGAGAAAGAGATTGTTCAGTACAGGGGCGGATCTATGTGCTTGTGATCTATCAGTCACAAACTTAGAAACAGAATTCTAGACCCGTTTTCATTGCTTCATTAAACTGAAATGTAGATCAATATCCTTAATATAGTTATTTATTTGTAAATGTCAATGGGAATAAACTATGTATATTTAATTATTTGGGTTTATATAAAATAAAAAAAATCTGTTTCAATTCCGGAAATGCTATTACCCCGATTTCACTTTGGCACATCTAAAAATAGCCGTGTAGATTCAGTAGTGAGTGGTTCAGAAACAGAGTGTGGCCGTCCGTCCAACTCTTCAATGCCTTCAGTGCAGCGTCAAACTGGACGCCTAAAATGCAGGAAATTGCATTTATGAGAAGTAAAACATTTCTGGGAGAGGAGGACCCCTAGACCCCTGTTAAAAATATGCCTCTTATACCTGCTCCAAAGCTAGTCCAACAGCCTGGTGTGTTTGAGTGAGTGTTATTTCATGTTATTTTACCTTGAGTCACCAGTGTTTTCTGTCCATTGTCGTAAGTGTTAGACTTTCATCAGCAAAAGCAGCAGAGTTAATGGTACAAACATCATCTTATCCAGAGTCCACAACCATCTTGTTTGTTTCACATGTTGTATTTCAGTCCCTTTGAATCACAGTTTTAATATCATTCGCAAACATTTCTCAAAAAGTTATGTTTTCCAGCAGGACACAGATCTCACACCTCAGATTACTTCATCAACTTCAGCTGATATCACACCTGCTGCTTCTTCTTCTTCTGTCATTTAATTGGCAGATTACAACCAGTGTTAAAAAGACTATACCACCACCTACTGTGCAAACTATGGTTTATTATTACTTTATTTTATATAATCTAGATCAGGGGTGTCAAAGTCATTAAATAATAATATAATAATTATGAAAATAATATCAATTCCAAAGTTTCCTCTATGTTTTAGAGAAGAAAAAAAAGTTAAATTATGTAATGAAAATGTTCATATCTACCAACTATCCTTTAAAGCAGGGGTGTCAAACTGTGGTCCTAGAGGGACATTGTCCTGCATGTTTTAGATGTTTCCCCTCTTCCATTACACCTGGAGGTTATTACATCATTATCAGTCTGATGAGGAGCTGATTATTAACTCTTTATGTGTCAGGGATGATGCATTCTGAATGGATGATGTTGTTTAAATATTCACAAAAATTCAACCATGTTCCTTTTAGATTTGTGCGTGGAAAAGGTGCCAAAAAGCAAGAGTTTTTTTTAATTTAATTTTATTTAAACATTTTTAAAGGCAAAATTGAAATTGCTGGGACCAAATTTCAATACTATTTATTTTATTTTTTTTAGTTTATTTCAGTCATATATTTACTTCAAAGCAGTAAAAAGAGAGAGAACAATACAGAATATGACTGAAAAAGGCTCAGGCAGAAGCAAAGATTATTAAGTAATCAATAATTTTCCACATTATTTGTCATTTTGTAAATATTTATTAGTTTTTGTTGGTCATTTTGTTTATTTTTCTACATTTTGGTTTTTTGAATTTAGTATTTTTCTTTGATTTGTGTCTTACTTTGCTCATGTTATCAATTATTTTTGTTAGTTCTCAGGAGTTAAAGGGTTAAACTGAATCACATGGAAGAGGGAAAAAATGTAAAACATGCAGGACACCGGCCTTCGACGACTGGAGTTTGACACTTCTGCTTTAAAATAATGTGAATAAGATGAATAAAATGACACTTCTTAAATGTCATTAACTGTTAACTCTTTAACTCCTGAGACTTAAGCAATTACATAGTAAAAAAAACAAAACAAAGAAAAGTAAAATAAGCAACAAAAACTACCAAAGTGATCAGTAAAATGAACAAAAATTAATAATAAACTAACAAAATAATATATAACATGAACAAAGTAAGACACTAATAGAACACAATTGAAGAAAAATAATAACATAAATAAACAAAATGGGATGTGGTGAAACGTACGTAGCCTGTGTCCCCTATATAAAGACAGAGGACCATAGGACTATACAGAGTGTCCAAAACTTTAGTGAACTATTTATAAGCACTAGCCTAATATAGTGCCTAAGCACTATATTAGGCTAGTGCCTAATTTTTTTCAAGGTCATCATGTTTGAATGATGACCTTGATTTTAGTGTTTTCCTCTGATTTTTAATGCTGAGTTTTTTATTGCAGAGTTTTAATGTATTTTATGGGTATTATTTATTTATTTTATATGTATGAAATTTTTACTTTGGTTTTACTTTTTTACTGTGTGTTGTCATTTTCTTCTCATTTACTTGTTTTTAACTTGTGTATTGGTTGTTTATTAGAGCTTTTATCTAGTTAAAATTTCATTTTATGGCTTGTTCACTTTTTTAAGGATGACATTATTTATTACAGTGCTTTCTAGACTACACTTTTTTACCAAATTAACACTGTTATGTGTAGGCTGGTGATTGGTTGGCTCTGTTTTAAATGCCTCTTCCTGTTTCTGTGACAAGTCTTACTCCCTGATGAAGGCCATTTTTGCCGAAACGCGTTGGGGTTTTTATATGATTTTATAGGTTTTTTTAACCAAGCCAGTTTAATAAAGGCTTTTTATCTTTCACTTTTAAGAGAGTGCCTTGGAATTTTTCTTTGTTTTATACTAGCCTAATATAGTTCATTCAATGTATCCCACAATCCACCGTGAAATGTAATGGACATCGATGGTCACAAACCAAAGTGTGATATCCCATCATGCATTGCACGAATCAAAAATTGGCATAAGGACGAGGAGATTTATGGGTAAAAGAAACAGGGACAGATTGACATTGGACAGACAGAGCTACAGCAGCTGTTCAGTAAATATTAAGTCTGTCTGTTGGATGACAGACGCCAGACACGACATGTTTAACCCTTTAACCTCTGATCCGTCTGACGTGTTCTGAATGGATGGTTTAGTTTAAAAATTCAGAAAAAAAATTTGTGTTATTTTACTGATAATTTTGTCAAAAAACAACTGATTTAGAAAAAGAAAAAATCCAAACTAAAACTACTGAAATCAAATTACAACACTAGTCATTTATTCAGGGGGTTTTTTTTTTGGGAGGGGGTTCACTTTTTTCATATTATTTGTTATTTTGTTAATATTTATTAGTTTCCGTTGATGTTGTTGCTTATTTTCGTTTATTTATTTCTACGTTTTGTTGATTTATTTGATTATTTTTCTTCAATTGTGTTCTGTTAGTGTCTTAATTTGTTCGTGTTACATATTATTTTGTTAGTTTATTATGAATTTTTCTTCACGTTACTGATCACTTTGGCAGTTTTTCTTCATTGTCTTGCTTATTTTTTTTTTTATCTTATTTTATTTTTTTTACTGTGGAATTGCTTAAGTCTCAGGAGTTAACGGGTTAACAGTTAATAACAGCAAAACTTTCACACATTTTTTTATTGCACAAACCATAAAAAAAAAAAAACAATCATTAAAAAAGCCTTGTAATTTTATGAGAAACGGCACTGTTACATTTTAATTGTTCGACGGTGATGATGCGATTAAACAGTGCTGTAGTAGTGTCCGACAAGTTTTCAATTGAGTTTTTTTTTAGTTTTGTAGGGGGGTGATTTCGGACACAGCCATAGTATTCGAGTTTGAACCCAGACACTGTGTTGATAGCATTTCCTGTTGGTGCAATCACAGTCTCTCCAACATCTGAGAGCTGCTGAAACACCACATTTCAGGAACAATAAACAAGAACAATTACCAAAATCCTTTTTGCACAATTTGATTCATTGTCTGACTTTGGCTGCGTCTTGAGCTCAGTTTTAGTCCAACATTGCTATGATTTGCAGAAGCCAATAATTGTGTATATACTAATTCCATGTTCCACTAAATGCAGCATAAAATAGTGTTTAATAATTATTTACTTACTTACAAATGTGACTCTACAGAATACAATAGAGGGCTTAGATGCTGTCATGGATTTTGTGTTATTTGTCTAAAAATTTAATTAAAAAAAAAAGCTACATTATTATAGTATTTAGAAAATAAGTTTATTTCATATAAGCAGCATCATTACAAGACATCTCCACTTTTTTAAAGTACAAATTAAAAGATCTTTCTGACCCTTTCGATAGATTTTGAAGAGAATTACTTCAGAAAAAGAAAAGAAATACTAAAGGAAATGTTGACTGACAACTGTATGGATGTCATTATTTGAGTTGTGTTAACCTGTGTGCAAAGTTCAAGAACCTTTTTTGTGCTTTGGTGCTGAATGCTGTCTGAATGTTTGCCAAAGTAGACATATTCACAGGATATAAATAATATTTAGTTAAGACTGTGTAGTCAAGTAGGTCATTTTTGTGTGATATCAAATGGTAAATATGACTTCAATTATTCACAAATCGAATATAACACCTGTTTGCTTACACTGTAAAAAAAAAAAGACATTTGTGAGGTTTGGTAAATATAAACAATGGAAATCAATTATATTTTAATCAACAATAATAGTTTGCAGTGAAATCTATTATAACGGGTTAAATTCAAACTATCTGTAAATGTTAACAATTGCTACTTAAAATAATATAACAAAATCAATATAATAAAATCTACCCCATAATATTATGACTACTGGGGGATTTCCCAGCATGCATTGGGACAAACTAGTTGGGGCAGTTTTGATTAATATTACTACTAATAAACTTGACTTCGACAGAGCTTTACATTATTGATCTATTATTTATTCACTCTCACATGCTCCCTCTGGTGGTTGTCAACTACATATGTAGTAGGGATGGGACACGATTCTCAAATTTTCAAATATTTGAATATTCATGACACGCTCAAGTATAGAATACTAATTTCAAATGTTGAATTACTTGTATTGCATTTCACTTGGACAGAACGTGGTGGTATTGACGGTCATTGTACGGTGGCTGACAGAGGCACATGCACTGCATCGACAAAATGCTGCAAACAGAAGAAACATGAACAACCAAAAACACAAACTCATAAAACAAATGCAAGAGAAACATGTTGCAATAACAGAAACTAAGCACAGTGCATAGTGTACCTCTCTGTGTTTTCGGCAGCCGGATGAATAATGAATATGCGCACACACCTTCACCACGACCTTGTGGACATGTTCATTTTTTACATAATAACCTGGTGTATATTCATGTGACTATTGTTGTTCGACTTCTGTTCGAGATCGTAGTGAAATCAGCTGTTTCACCCGTTTCCACCAAGACAGTTTAATGAAATATAGCGTTGACTCTGGTTATTATGATTTCAAATTAAAAGCCTTAATTGTTTCATGCAGTAGAATCACTCAGTGAAGATCAACATGTTGTTGTTGTGTGATTTATTCAGTAAATGTTTGGTTTCCTCTTTTACCCTTTCTGTCATTGCGTGTGTATTTGGGGGTGGAGGTGCACATCAGCACACGTGGGGGGGTGGGGGGGGTGGGGGGGTGGGGGGGGTGGGGGGGTGGGGGGGTGGGGGGGTGGGGGTGGAAACACGTTAAATTTTTGAATAATATTAAACTATTTTCCAGCAAATTTTGAATAATGTTTTGGACCAAAAGTCACATCCCTAATATGACTGACATTTGGCATCACCACAACATTCATACACCAGTGTGTGTGACACTGGAGGAAAGGAGGGTGGGATTTGAACTGCCAACCCTTCAGTTAATGGGCAATCCGCTCTACCTCCTGAGCCATGTCCACCCCCAGGACATGTTTTTCTGTATATATAGAATACCCTTTTTTTGTTATTTATATTCTTCTGTTCTTGCAGCGTGTGTTAAGTATCTTCTTTGTTTCATCAGCCTCTGTAGTGGTGTTTAAAAGATAAGATGGATAATAAATAAAATGTAATACAATACTAATTAGAACTCGTCACAATTACATCAAAATGCTAAGTTTAGAACAGCCTACTTTGCATGTTGCGCAGCAACGTTGTAATCAGACAAATTAATAGCGTGGCACAGTGATGTATATGTGGTTTCGTTGTAGGAGATCTGATTTCTGACTTGTAATTTTATCTTAAATATCACTTAAAGTTCAGTATCACGGAAACAAGAAACTGCTGCTGCTTTGGTTTGTGTCAAAGGGACTGGATATGGTCATCACTATGACATGAAGGGAGGGTTTTTTTTGTTACTTTTAACAGATATTTATGTAAAAATGTAAGGAGTAAAAGTAAAAAGCTGCCCAGAAAATACATACTTAAGTAAACTATAGATACCTAAAAAAAATCTACTTAAGTACAGTTACAAAGTACTTCTACTTTATTTACTTCCCACATCTATTGATAATACACTATAAGGAATACTTCATCTGTCCTTTAATGAGTACATATAAATACTGTTGCTGATGACACATTATCAAGTTAACAATAAAGTATTCTATTCTATCACATGTAAAATATAAGAAAGTGTGTCAACCTCATTCCCTTTAAATACAGAAATATCAAGAAGTCAATATCGATTTCACACACTTTGTTTATTTCGTCACAGTAATTTTAACTCATATATGACTTAAACTTCAGTATGACAGTAACAACAAACTGCTGCTGCTTTGTTTGTGTCAGAGGGACTAGATATGGTCACCAACACAGGGTTACTAGTGACTCCCAGATATATTACAAAGACATTAGGTATATATATATATATATATATATATATATATATATATAATATATAATATACTCAGTTCGCTGAGTATATTTAAAACTAAATTAATAACATTATTTTTTATCAGCCTTTGAAGGGAAATAAAGAATGGAGTCACAATTCTGTGACCCTGTTCTTTATATTCAATTGAAATTATTGAAATTTTATAATGCATGTATAATCAGTTTATCTTGTACTTTTGTAATTTCATAATTTTGTGCAATCAAATTTTAATGTATTTTTTATTTCACCCTGTCTTAAAATTGTATTTTAATTTTTAATCAATGTGAAGCACTTTGGGCTACAGTGTTTGTCTGAAAGGTGCTATACAAATAAAGCTTATTATTATTATTATTATTATTATTATTATTATTATTATTATTATTATTATTATTATTATTATTATTATTATTATTATTATTATTATTATTATTATTATTATTATTATTATTATTATTATTATTATTATTATTATTATTATTATCTGTCCTTCATGAGTACATACATTTAACTGATAATAATGTTGCTGATTACACATTATCAATTTTAATTTCATTGTACATTTGTATAACAATAAAGTATTCTATTCTATTCTATTCTATTCTATCACATGTCAAATGTAATAAGAAAGTGTACTAACCTCATTGCCTTTGAACATAGAAATATTGATTTCTTGCACTTCATTTATTTTGTCACAGACAATCCTGACACTAGCACAAGACTTAGTTTAACTGAACAAAAATGCTCTGAATTATGAGTTTTAATTGGGCTGTTTCATTCCCTGCACACCCTCCCACACACTCTGCGCTCATGTCCGTCAAACAGTTCATTTGTGAGGATAGCAGATCCATTATTGATGCGCTATTAGTAACGCTCCGCTTTGAAAAACACAGCCATCTTAGTGGATAAATATGCAACGAAAAGAAATCATTAGGCAGCCTGACCAGCCTCGACTGCCACAAAGTTCAACAAAGTGCAACAGCAGTCAAGCCTGTGTGTCTATAAAAATCCCCTGGATCAATTGTAGAAATCAGAGACAAATCCCAATAGGAACAGGAGGGCTGTTTGGCCAAAAAAAAAAAAAGTAAGTCAGTGGGGCAAAATTGATTATTTGACAATCCTGCTTAACTCCACACGTCAAGTCAAGCCATATGGATTATCATTACACCCTTGGACAATCACTCACACAAATAGTGTGTTGGGCCGATGGAGGATCTGTAACAGTAATGTCTAGCGCAGCAGATAACGCAGCGGCGGTGGACGGCGGGTGGCCAACAATCTGATCTCTACATGTTGAATTAATCACCAACAACCAGTTTAATCCACTATATCAGCTTCCTTGCAGCCGCTGAAAATCACAGAGTACATCCAGAGCTGTTTGAACAATTAACTTCCTATCTTTCATTTGTACCTACATGGAACTGTTGTATAAGCCTCCCCCAGTCTACCTCGCCTACTCTAACCCTAATCCATATTGCTTCAGTGTATGTCATGAATGTTAACAGTTGGCTTGGATACCAGCCTCAGGAGAACGGCATTATTTTAGATTTTTTTTTTTTTTTATGCAGTCGAAACAGCTGAATAAGAAGTATGTAGTGCGCTCGCAGCCTCTATAGTTTTGTCTCAGTAATGGAAAAATAATTCAGAGCAACAAAAAAAAAAAAAAAAAGGGGCATCTGATAAGAAACCCTGGGACGAGGTCTGATCCAGGTGTGGATTGGTTATCTCAGGTGCAATGTTCGCACAGTGGGAGGAACAGCAGCAGGTTGAAAGTTGAAAACACATAAGCTGCATTTCCACTACATGGTATTGTGGCTGTACTCGATTCTACTGGGTTCTACTTGAGAACCACGTACTATTCCTTGAGAACGTTTCCATACAGATACTATCGTACCTGGATGTCATTGTGAGGTGCCATCAAGCTTGCACTGATTTTTATTTACATTTTTTTTTGTCATTTGTCCATCCACACAGAAATGTTTAAACCATAGGTTGTGTTAACTATAAATAAATAAATAAATACAGACAGACACATAGATAGATAGACAGACAGATTAGATAGTCACAACAACAACCTGCGCATTGTAAACAGAATTCTTTATTTATTAAAGTGACTACTATTGTGTGCTGTGTTATAATCTTGCTGGACTTCACACTAGTGGGACTAATAAAGGAAGATCTTACAATAATGATCATTTCAATTTTTAATTTCAATTTTATTTATAAAGCCCCAAATCATAACAATTTCATCTCACAGGGCTTTACAAAAACACAATCAACCAAAGGAAAATATTTTTTTTTAAAGTCCCAAGCATCCCCTGTTCTTAGACAGGGGATGTCTAAGAAGCTGGTCGTTCACGGCAAGAAAAAACTCTGAAACCCAGTCGGAAAAAGAATAAATCTTGGTGAGAACCACACTGAAGGACAGATCTACTCCCATGGATGGACAGGCTATAGATGAACGTCCATTTGTAGATGAAAGAGAGAGAGGGGGGGGGGGGGGGGGGGGGTGCAGGTCCATCCACTAGACAGGTGAGGGTGAGGGAGAAGGTCTGGGGTCACAGGTTAGCACAGGACACAAGTTAGTCACTGCAGAGCCTGTTGTCTATGGCTCCTTATGTGGATACTGCTGAGAGAGTTGACTAGCCATGAGTATGGGTTTAAGTAATTACAAATACAGAGATGAGAGAGAGACAGAGAGAGACAGAGAGAGACAGAGAGAGAGAGAGAGACAGAGAGAGAGACAGACAGAGAGAGAGAGAGAGACAGAGAGAGAGAGAGAGAGAAAAAGAGACAGACAGAGAGAGAGAGAGAGAGCGACAAAGAGAGAGTAAGAGAGACAGACAGAGAGAGAGAAAGAGAGACAGACAGAGAGAGAGAGAGAGAAAGAGAGACAGACAGAGAGAGAGAGACAAAGAGAGAGTAAGAGAGACAGACAGAGACAGAGAGAGAGAAAGAGAGACAGACAGAGAGCGAGAGAGAGAAAGAGAGACAGACAGAGAGAGAGAGACAGAGAGAGAGAGACAAAGAGAGAGTAAGAGAGACAGATAGAGACAGAGAGAGAGAGAGAGAGAGAGAGAGAAAGAGAGACAGACAGAGAGAGAGTAAGAGAGAGAGAGAGAGAGACCAAGAGAGAGTAAGAGAGACAGACAGAGACAGAGAGATCTCAGATATGAATGAAAAGTAAAAAATAAAATAATAATAAAAATTACATATACTTATATACATTATAAATACATATACTATTCTATATAGTCCTATAATAATAATATGTTCATATTAATATTAGATATTATTGACACACAGGTGGCTCTGAATAACAACCTGACATCCAACAACACCCCTCTGTTTAATGTTTGGACATTATTGGTTTTACATTCTAATCCCATGTTTTTATTATTTCTATATATGAACAGTATCCGTCACATAAATGCAAACAAATCCCCAAAGTTGATATTCTAAATAATTATTTGTCCTTTTTTTTCATGCAAAATGAATATTGTGTTTGAGTGACAGGATGATATCATAAATAAACAGCGTGTTCTTGTGAACTCCCATTTTCTTGAAGTCTTGCAGTGATTTAACGAACATATTTGCCAACTGACGAAGAAAGAGTAGAGGCTTTATACTGAGTTCAGAGTCAAACAGCTGCTTAGGAGTAAATTGTGATTTTCTTATCTTACAGCAGACACTGATCCTTCCAGCCTAATAGAAAAAAGGTTTTAGATGCATTTCCACTTCTTTATAATTTTGTATTATTTAAAAGACAAACAGGATTGGTTAGGTTCTGAAAGTTAGAACCACAAACTTAGTTATTTCATCTGTATTATATGAAGGTTTGTTTGTGGATTTGGAATGAAGTCAGAATATTATAATGGTTGGATTTGGGTTTGTAATTAGGTTATAATGGCTATGTTTTCTTGATGTTTCTTTTTCTTCAATTCAGAATTATTTATTCTGAGTACAATAATTTGGAATCAAAGTAATTCCCTTTGTGTTTTCATAGAAATGTTCATGCTGAATAAAGGTTTCTATGGGTACTGGCAGGATGTTATGGGAAAATTGAGGGGAAAAAAAGTCACGAATGAGATTAAAAAGTCATAATTATTAGATAAGAAACATATGATTATGAGATAAAGACTCAAAATCCTCATGTAAAAGTCAAATTTCTGAGATTAAAAGACACAATTATGAAATAAAAAGTCACAATTTGATATGATACCAAGAACAATATGGACCCAGATGCAGGACTTTCAAACAGAGACGCATTTTTGACAGGTTTATTGTAAAAATTGAGATTAGATTAATGAGTTGCTGTAAAGATGATCGTCAGGTGATACACGATCAGGAGAGCAATTAGAGAACAAAGCAAAACTGTCATCAGAAAACAGGCTAAAGTCAGAACCAGAACACCAGCCAAAAAACTAAAAACATTACCGGTACACAGGCAAAGGTCAAACCATGAATCCAGAATCCACAAAGGTGCCGACAAGGATAGTCCAGTCCAGTAACAGGAGTCAGATACCATGTAATAAAACAGACGAGGGGCAACAACAGACAAAAACTATGAAACAAAAACAAGTCAAAAACCAGAGAATCCAAAACTTGAACAAGTCAACTTATTTGATGCATGAGTGCAAACAAACTCGTGACTAGACAAGGAGACAAGAGGAGTTTAAATAGGACATAGAACATGTGTAACATATGAGGGTAAATTAAAGGTCGGCACTAGGTCATAGACGGAATTGGGACGGAAGTAGAATCCAACATGGCACCTGTCGATACGCTTCAGAAGGATTTTCTATCTATTTAGGTTAATTTACTGCAAAGTGAATAAATTATGTATTCCATCGATAAAAAGCTTAGCATTAGCAGTAATTGTAAAATAAACTGTGATTGAATTATAACAACAATGAAAAATTATTTAGGAAGAAAAACACCATCGACAACCTGATACAGACCGTGGATGCAGGTGGGGTTATTATTTATAAATTTGAATTAAATTTGAACTCACTTTTTGCAGGTTTAGCACAAGTACTTTTTTTACCAAATTGTTTTTCTACTAGACAACACCAACAGGAAGTCATTGTTTGACCCTTGTAGACATCAAAAGCCTCGTAGGCTTCGGATTTTGATCCAAGAGTGAAAATTATTGCCTGTTGATCATATTGATCAGCAGGTAGCCGCCATATTGGATTCCGTTACTTCCATCCCGATAACATATACTTAAATACAGTAACAAAGAACTCCCAGCGTTCTGCAGGTGTATTTTTTTCAATAACCGCCCGCTGTGCGGTTAACACCTGCTGCAAATGGCAACGAGTTTTGTCACTTCAGATTCACGGTACCGTATCACTCCACAGGTAGTTCAGCCACTTTGAAAGTAAATATTCAATTGTCCGTCTTTTCTCAAAATAAGCAGTAATAAGCTGTAATAACCCATTGAATACGCTGGATAATGTATTGCCCATGTGTGACTATCTAAAAATATTTTCCTTCGGGGTGGAACTATACCCTGCTGTTCAGCCCCTGCTGTTCTCTGATAGTCACATGTGGGCAATACATTATCCCTTACTAGTTACATCCTACCTCTGGCGTCCACTGTGTTGGTTGATATGGAACTAAAACAACAAAATCCATAAATATACAAGAGAACAGCTTTGAAGTGCTGTACTGTACATGAAAGGGTAAACATGGCCCACCAGGTATCGCATTATGTGTTTTTATAATATAGATTGTAGATATTTTAAGGCGGCAGCTTTGAGGGAGAACCTTTTACATGATTCTATTCTGTAGAAAATAAAATCCTTTTGTGCTCTTTGGTGACTGGGTCGATGTGTGTATGATTGGAAACACTACAATACCCAAGAGCTTCAGCTTCCGTTGCTATGGAGAGGAAGCCAAATCAGAGGGCGAGTGGACTCAACACAAACCCAGAAGTGGCCTTTCCTGTAGATTGGTTTCACTCTTCTCAAAATGATTAAATCAATCTTCAGTCCACAGGAACACGACATGAGACAGAATTCTTACCTCTGTAGTTGGATGTTGGTGAAATACAATTTTCAGGTAATTTTAACCATAAACAGTGGGATTTTTTTTGCTTGTTTTTTCAAAGAGCTCAGCTGGAAAATCCTTTCACTCTTGTGTTAGAAAATTACAATGGGACCAGGAATATAAAAATATTAATGGAGTTTAAGCTTGTGCTCCAAAGATGACCCCAGGCCCAGTGGGGGGGGGGTAAATTAGAATAAGAACAAAGACGACGCAAAAAAAAAAGAGGCAGTTTTACTTTTTTTGGACTTTATTACAATTGACAATTTACCATTTTTTTAAAAAAATGTTACTGAACTAAGAGAGTTTAATCAGTACTTCTACTTTTACCTAAGTATTTTTTTCCACACAAGTTGCTGTACTTCTACTTAAGTACAGAATGTGAGTACTTTTATCCCCTCTGTGCACAGTAGAGGGTCAGTGGAAAACTTACTATAGTCTAAGGTTAAAGTTCTGAAAGCAACAGAATGTGGAATTCAAGCCAAGACCAGATAGTTTCTTCAAATGTTGTATCATTTGATCATAGTGTGTGAGGCCTACGGGCTATAAGTGGAGTCTGGAGTAAGGACACTTCCATACACTATTTATAACCTTTCCTTTTAAACTACACCATTTTTATCTTTGGCTCTGTCAGAATTTAATAAGATATGATACAGTATGGTTTGTTTTATTTATGAATCAGGCGTACTGTAAGAGAGCGGTAAAGAGAGAATATGGAAAAATCAAAATAAAATAAATATAATAATAATAATAATAATAATAATAATAATAATAATAATAATAATAATAATAATAATAATAATAATAATAATAATAATAATAATAAAGTGTATGTATAATGTACTCTTCATTCAGTTTAATCTCAAAGTGCTACACAGAGGAAAATTAAAAAGAAAAGAAGATTAAATAAGATAATAGAAAGTGAGGAATAAAATACTAAGCTAATAAAATACTTCATCAGGGATAAATAAATACAACTAGGAATCATGTTGTGCCATAAAAAGCCTTTCTGAACATAAATGCTTCCAGTCCTTTTTAGTCCAGTGTCTGAACGACTCTGAGCTGGTCTGGAGTTACTATTACTATTACTACTATTACTATTACTACTATTACTATTACTACTATTACTATTACTACTATTACTATTACTATTACTACTATTACTATTACTACTATTACTATTACTACGATTACTATTACTATGATTACTACTACTATGATTACTATTACTACTATTACTATTACTACTATTACTACTACTATGATTACTATTACTACTATTACTATTACTACTATTACTACTACTATGATTACTATTACTACTATTACTATTACTATGATTACTATTACTACTATTACTATTACTATGATTAGTATTACTACTATTGCTACTATTACTATTACTACTATTACTACTACTATGATTACTATTACTACTATTACTATTACTACTATTACTACTACTATGATTACTATTACTACTATTACTATTACTACTATTACTATTACTATGATTACTATTACTACTATTACTATTACTATGATTAGTATTACTACTATTGCTACTATTACTATTACTACTATTACTATTACTACGATTACTATTACTACTATTACTATTACTACGATTACTATTACTATGATTACTATTACTATGATTACTATTACTACTATTACTACTACTATGATTACTATTACTACTATTACTATTACTACTATTACTACTACTATGATTACTATTACTACTATTACTATTACTATGATTAGTATTACTACTATTGCTACTATTACTATTACTACTATTACTACTACTATGATTACTATTACTACTATTACTATTACTACTATTACTACTACTATGATTACTATTACTACTATTACTATTACTACTATTACTATTACTATGATTACTATTACTACTATTACTATTACTATGATTAGTATTACTACTATTGCTACTATTACTATTACTACTATTACTATTACTACGATTACTATTACTACTATTACTATTACTACGATTACTATTACTATGATTACTATTACTATGATTACTATTACTACTATTACTATTACTACTATTACTACTACTATGATTACTATTACTACTATTACTATTACTACTATTACTACTACTATGATTACTATTACTACTATTACTATTACTACTATTACTATTACTATGATTACTATTACTACTATTACTATTACTACTATTACTATTACTACTGCTACTCCCGCTACTAGTACTACTATTGGTACTGTTACTATTTCTAAAACTACCACTACTACTCCAAATTCTACTACTACAAATACTACAACAACTATTACAAAGACTACTAGTTGTAGGACTACTACTTCTAATACTACTACTATTAGTACAATTTCTAATACTACAACAACTACTACAAATCCTAGTACTATTACTAGTAGGCTACTACTTCTACTACTACAACTATTACTGCTACTGCAAATACTAGTACTACTTCTTGTAATATTACTACTACTGTGACCGCAAATACTAGTCGTACACCCTACCCCTACTATTACTACTATTACTACTATTAGTACTATTACTACTATTACTACTATTACTACTATTACTACTATTAGTACTATTACTACTATTACTACTATTAGTACTATTACTACTATTACGACTATTAGTACTATTACTACTATTACTACTATTACTACTATTACTACTATTAGTACTATTACTACTATTACTACTATTACTACTATTAGTACTATTACTACTTCCCATCCTTTTGCTCCAACATGGCCCCTCCCCCCTCTGTGTGAAACTGTCCAGTGGTTTATGGTGCAGCTTCAGGTCAGTAACAGAGAGGTGAGTGTTCTGGACACAGAAGCTGGAGCTGGTGAGAGTTTGTTGAGCCATATTTTGTAATAAACATCCGAAATGTAATAACTTTTTTATTTCATTTTATCATAAATTTTGCCGCATTTTGTAATAAGTTATTACATTTTGAGAAGATTATTACAAAATGCACTTGCAACTTTTTTATTCTCTAGAAAATGTTACGTAATAGCAATTCTAACGCATAGTTTATTTATTTGTTAATTGTATTTTACATTAATTTGGGTATGTATTTTTAGCGGAATTTGCCAGAAAACCCCCTCAGTGTCTTCTGCTTGTTTATAGAGTTGCTGTGGCCAGATAATTTATCCACTAACATTTATTTGAAACAAAAATGAAATTGCCTCAAAAGGCTAAACAAACAACAATAAATTCCAATTTCCAAAATATATATGTAATTTCAAATTGTACTAATGTCTAATATGTCTCATTACCAGCCAAGACATAAACCATTTGGAATGTTTCCCAAACAGCTCCTTAAGTTTTAATACCACACCACTAAAGCACCTGCTGCTGCAAAATGGAATAAACTATTACATAATGTGGCAAAATGTATTACAAAATTTGGCTTAATTACAAAATAAAATGAAAAAGTTATTACATTTTGGACAAAATGCGTCTCAACAGGGCTCCTGATGAACATGGCTTCAGTTTTACTGCTGTTTAAGGAGCAGAACATTTTGGTTCATCCACTCCTTTATCTCCTCAAAGCAGAAAGTGAGGATGAGGATGAGGAAGACCATGTACAGAAAGACCCGGATATTAGACCTTTAACATGAGGAGTGTTTCTGTGTGCTCCTTAAACTTACACGTCTAGAGTTTACAGCTGAGACGAGCAGGAGGTTTATACTGTAGTGTAAGTGTGATTGTTAACTCATGAAGTGAAATACATCAGACTGGTTCCCTGTGAGTCGACTCAACTGCTCAATGAACCGTACATTTCATCTCTAAGTCTGCTTAGTTTGAAAGTGTGTATGAACATTAAAAGAGCATATGCATATTTCAGCCAGGCATACTTCTGTAAAGTGTGTATATTATGTGTAAAAATTACATTTAGGTAAGTGAGCGAATTCATGTTTTATAGGATATAGACCAGGGGTGTCAAAGTCATTTTAGTTCAGTATGGGGGCATTTAACTGCCATTAACCTGTGGCATTGGAAAAACAACTTGTGGGAAAACATAGCACTGGCATTGTAAAATATTGAATGGAAAGATAAAATACAGACATTGAAAAAACACAGTACTTTGGGTTAGGGTATTTTTGTATTATAATGTATTTTACGATGACAATCTTTGGATTTTTTACAATTATTTTTTTTTCTTTCATGCTTGAAGTTTTCAGTTGAAACTGAAAAATTAAAACTGAACAAAAAAATGAAAAAAAAAATGAAAAAAAAATACAAAGATTGTCATTGTAAAATACATTATAATACAAAATACTGTTTTTTCAATGTCTGTATTTTATCTTTCCATTCAATATTTTACAATGCCAAAACCTGTTACAATGTTAACGCAAGGTTTTCTACAATGACAAGTTGTTTTTTCAATGGCACAGGTTAATGTGACAAAATGGCCACATTCAGCTAAATCTGACCTGAAGTGGGTCAAACCAGAAAAATAATAACATTATAATATAGACCTCATGTCAACTCCTAATTATTCTCTAAGTTTTAGAATGAAAAAAGTAAAATTGCACTGTGAAAATGTTTCTTACTTTTCAAACAATGTGAATAACACGACCAAACTGAAGAAAAGTGTAACTTTAACAATATTAGGCTTGAGTTTATCATTTACATATGGACATTTTATCTTACAGACCATATTTAATAACATGTTGAATATTATTAAAATTGTGTTTACTCCTCTTAAGACATTTGTAGCTGTTCAGATACAGATTTTTTTGGTGAAATTATACTTTTTTTTCATGTAAATACATAAAAATATTTGCAAAATATTGCACAGAGAAAACTAATTTTGACTTTTAAGTATTTATAGGATATTATGAGACTGAATTGTTCTGAATGTGGAACCTGAACATAAACGATTGGATGAATTTATGAAATGCAAAAATTATACGTCAATATTAACCCTTTAACCCCTGATGTGTCAGCGCTGATGCATTCTGAATGTATTGTTTAGTTTAAATATTCAGAAAAAATATATAATAATAATAATGTTTTGTTCATGGAACTAAAAACAGATGTAAAAAAAACAACTGACTTAGAAAAAAGAAAAAGCCAAAACTAAAACTATTGGAACCAAATTACAATATAAGTTCTTTCTTTTTAAATTTTTTTTGTCATTGTTTTGCTAATTGTTTCATGCCATTTGTTATTTTGTAAATATTTATTGCTTTTTTTGTTCATTTAGTTTAATTTTCAACAGTTTGTTTTTTATTTTAGGATTTTTCTTCAATTTTGTTCCTTTTGTGTCTGTGTGTGTGTTCATATTCCATATTATGTTATTGGTTTATTTCTTTTTTGTTCATTTTTATTGATCACTTTGTCTGTATTTGTTCATTTTGTTGCTTATTTTATTCTTTTTTTCCCCTTTTTACTGTGGAACTCCTAAAGTCTCAGGAGTTAAAGGGTTAAGAAAGGGCCGGACTGGACCCTTAGACGGTCCAGATCTGGCCCCTGGGCCACGTGTTTGACACCTGTGATATAAACCATTTTTCTTTTTTATATAAAACAGTGGTTTTTTTAGATTCTTTCAAAGTATAAATTGTATTGTCATATATTTTAATCTAATGTAGTGTTGTAGAAAAGTCCTCCTATAAACTCTTTATGCATCACATCAGCTCTAAGTGTGTAAATATGTTTGACTACAATGTCCCTGTCAAATAAATAAATAAATAAAATACCTTACACTATGTAGATGTCATGAAAATCAAACAAAACAGTCATGTACAAGTAAGAAAAACTGAAAAATAAAGTAGCTTCTGTTCTTGGGAAGACTCATGGGCCTCCCAGAGAGTAAATTGCTCTTCGTCAAATTATTTGTTTGTATGTCAGAAAAGAAAAAAATAACAATCTATTCAACCAATTCATCCAGCAGCACTGGCCGCTGAAGGAACAATTTGAACAATATCTCACCATTTTGGTAACGGTGCTGGAAATTGAGCCGGAGAAAGAGGAATGGAGATATTTTCACCAGAATAGTTTTGTTATGTGAGAGTAAAAGATGAATATGCCAGAGGGTCCAGCTCTGGGGACCTGGGGGGAAGAGGATGGCATATTTAACGCCAGCGTTTTCATGCATTTTTATTCACCACCAGCATGTCTTGTATTGCATACAAAAGCAAACCCCCAGTCATATTAATCAACATGTAAATTTCAGCGTTGGTCGTCTTTAACCAACAGTAGAATTTGCTGTAGCTTCATGGGAAGATGTGAGGATAACAGACGAAGAAAATATTTCCCTGTGTGCTGGTGCTGAACAAAAGGGAAAACCGCACAGTGTGGAGTTTGGATTTTTTGCAAAACCATCACCAGAAAAAAAATATGCTGACATTGTGTGATTCAGTTACAATTTCCTTTTATCAATGGCCAGGAGGGACATTGAGTGAAACCGAAATCCATGACTTTGCTACGAGAGACTTGAGTCTTGACTCCTTTATGGTTTAAGGTTAAACCTGCAGAACCTAAAAAGAAAAAAAAAATAACAATATGTACTTTCTCCTCCCTTAGGAAAGTGACTACTTTTAAGAACTTCCACATACATTACAAGACAGTAAGGGTGTGACGAGATCTCGTGTGACGAGATCAAACGAGAATGTAAAATTTGCTGAGATTTCTCGTCGCGTTAAAATTCTGTCTCACGAGATTTGTTATCCATCAAGTAGCCGAAATAAAGTCTGGTATGACCTGGGTGTGATTTGATTCCACAGTCAAGCGCCAGATTTGATTTTGAAAAAAAGGAGAAATATATCATTTTATTTATTTTAATTTAACTTTTATAACTTTTTATTTCAGAGGAACAAGTTCATTAAGAAGTTAACGCGTACAGAGTTATAAAATATATTTGCTAAGTCTGTTGTCCGTTCATATAATTTGTAATTTAGTTTTCTTAAAGTCTCGTCTTGTCTTAATCTTGTGAACCCAATCTCGTGTCTCGTCTCATGAGTATTGAGTATTGAGTATTGTCTTACTCCAATGAAGGACTTAATTGGAGTTTCACAGAAGTCTGAGAAATTTGAATTATTGATCCACTCCCAGACACTAGGTGGTGCTTCACACCCTTTTGTCTTAGCAACCCCTGATGTGTCAGTGCTGATGTGTTCTGAAGGGATGGTTTAGTTTAAAAATTCTGAAAAATTAGAAAAAAAAAAAAAAGTGTTATTTTACTGAGAATTTTATTAATGGAACTGAAATACAGGTGTCGAAAAGCAACTGATTTAGAAAAAGTCCAAACTAAAAACTACTGGAACCAAATTACAATACTAGTCATTTATAAAAAAAAAAAAAAAAAAAATTGTAAAGTTCATTTTGTTTACGTTTTTTTTTTTCCATTTCTTCATATTGTTTTGTGAATATTACTAGTTTCTGTTGATGTTGTTGCTCATTTTTTGTGCATTTTATTTATTTACTTTATTTTTCCTCAATTATGTTCTGTTAGTGTCTTACTATGTTGATGTTACATATTATTTAGTTAGTTTAATATACATTTTTGTTCATTTTACTGATAACTTTGGCAGTTTTTGTTCATTTTGTTGCTCATTTTATCTTATTTTATTTAGTCTCAGAAGTTAAAGGCTTATTTTCAATGCAAAAAAAAATCACATGCTTAATTTTGGTGCAAAAAAAAAAAAATTCAGTGTGTTGAAATTTCAATGGCACTGGTTAATTGGTTAATATAAATTGCCCATAGGTGTGAATGTGAGAGTGATTGTTTGTCTATATATGTTCAGCCCTGAGATGAACTGAAGACTCATACAGGGTGTACCCCGCCTTCACCCATTGTAGCTGGATTAGGCCCCCAATGACCCCTGTGAGGATAATGTGGGTTCAATGTGGATGACGAAAAATTCAATGCCTTTTAACATTCAAATTGATTGATTGGTATATTTTAAGTACTCACAGAATACATGCAAGTCAAAAAATTTAATTTACACCTAAAAAGGATTGGGAAGAAGAAACATAACATATTCAAGTTTTAAATATTCACTCCTGTCCTCAAACTTCAAGCCAAAATAAATGAACAAAATAAGTCATTTAGAATCAACCCTGATGAAACAGATTTGCTTCTATACGAATCACTCTTTCCAAACTGAAGCACTTTCTTTGCCTTAAAGCCGTATTTTCATGACGTTTCCGAGCCAAGACAATAAAATTACACCCAGGTCATGTCTGATGGAGTCTGGTCAGATGTCCGTCAACCAAAATCTACATAACTGCCGGAGTCTCGTATCTTCTCGGACCACTTGAATTACAAGATGCTGTTAAGGGAATTATGGATTTATTTATTTATTACCAGGGATGCAGAGAAACTATCAAGCACTGCGTCCCTAAGGCAACACAAATGCTTTGGTTCTGGTTCAGAAAGAATCCGCTTCAGTTTTATATCACATTGTGTTTTGTTTTTTGTTTCGGTTTGCAAGTGTTTCTGACATATTTAGTAGAAAAGCTTCAGTTCTTGATAGCCGATAACATCATGGGACAAAATTGCCAGAAATACCTTCCACTGTTTTGTAATTCAAGTTGTTTGAGAGCATGTCAGACTTCTGCATTTACTCTTCTTACTTTTCTGTGTTTTCAGGCCGGACTGTTTTCCATATTAATGCTATGTAGCAACTCATAATGTAATAACAGCTCATATTGTAATGACTTAAATTTATTATAATGGTTCATAATGTAATAATCTATTCATGACGTAATAAAATCACAAGTGCATAACGTAATAATGTCTTTGTGCATGATGCAATAATGTAATGCAAAAAAGCGATGGAAATTTCAAATTGTATTAGAAAACTTTTAAAATACAGAAAAAAAAAAACTACGAAAAGTGTCCTAAAATATCAAAAACATAAATAAAAATATTTAATTGGAATTAACATGTTTATTCAACACCAACAGTTTAAATAAAATAACAATTCAATTTAATTGCCTTAAAATTTTTAACCAGCTTAATCATGATGATGGATTAATCAGCTTTAACCCTTTGTTGGTCAGCTCAACCGTTTGGTAGAGGTAACTTTGAACCCTGATATTTAATCTAAATTTAGGTCCTTTGACACCAAACTTCTTGGGCAGTATCCCCCTTTTGTTAGAAGCATGTAATGTACAAAAACACCACTGGATGGCACTGTTCGTGATATATTTAGGTCATGCTAGTATACCACCAAGGAAGAAGAGCATACCTGTGACAACACCTTTGCTATGATCTTTTATTTTGGACACAAAATTGCAATTCCATTTAGAAGTTAGACTCTGTAAAAGTTAGTAGCATGAAAAAAATCTATTTTACATAAATGATCCTCCTCATGTTTCAGAAATACTTTGGTATTCATGTAATATTTTTTTTAAAACACGCTGAACCAAATGGTAGAGATGATAGTCAAGGGTCATGAAATGCTAATGCTAATCACTAAGGATACAAACGCAAAGAGTTAATACATGTAATCTGAACCAAGTCACACATTATGTTGGTAACATTGGTGAAGGAGTAATGTTTGAGTTTTAATATTTTAGTTAAATTTAGGGTCAGTAAAAAAAGTAGTCCCTGTGAGGTAGAAAAAGCAAAAAATATATATATTTTTTGTGATTTTTGTAGTGTGACTAACAAAGGGTTAATTTTAACAACCCTACTAAAAGTCAATTTTGACATCTTTAACTCAAGAGCCGACCACCACAGGCTAATTCATTCAATAATAATAATAATAATAATAATAATAATTTTAGTAATTCAGTGATTTCTCCCTAGAATTAATAAAGTATTCTGATTCTTATTAGCGTTATATGAATATTTTTACTCACACTGTAAAAAAAACCCCTGCTAATTACTTTCATTTTTGATAATAAATAATTTGGAATTAAACATCATATAAACGTAGCTGTTGATTGACGCTGATATGAAATGTCTTTTGAATTGGTTGAAAAAGTAGATTCATAAAATATGTACGTGTGGTGGTTTGCAGAAATGTCCAACCTTTTCTTTGTACAACTCTACTGGGTTTTGGTGTTACCGTTGACAATACACGATTTGTAAGAGAGTGACAGTGAAGACAGAGGAATGAGATGGCACTGAGCAGATGACTGTGTTCCTGCCACGGGGGGAAAAAAAGAAAAAAGAAAAAAGAGAAGCTTGTCGCCTGCTAATGAAGTCCTGAATTGTGTTTGATGAGTTGACGGCTGCTGCGTCCCTGCGCTTGAACGTTCTCCAGTCACAGTTAATCTTTCTCACAGTAAATGATGCTTCCGGCTGAGAGACAGTTTGAACGGGCTGGCTTTTTCTGACATTTATTTGTGTCATTGTTTGGCATGATAATCATCTGTGGCCATGTGATACAGATCAGACCTCACTAACAGCAAGGTCAAATAAGGAGAGAGCTTTCATTTGTCATGCTCAATCGTGTGTCGCTCATTGCATCCATTTCATGTCTAATTCGCTGCAACTGTAAGTAATACGAATGCATGTGTTGATACTAAGACCACATCAGTATATAGCAGGGCTATAGTGAGATAGCCCCTCCCCCCCATATTAAACTCTATGGATTAAGAATAAGATATGAAATGTTACCCCTTAATGCCTACTGTCACAAATATGCAACATACAAAAAAAATTATTGTATGTGCTATTGTCAAATTAATTATCGCCATTTACTTCAACAATTAATTTTTTGAGGACTTTTTGAATGATAAGATTTTTTATCAGATTAATCACAGGGTTGCTTTGGATTAAAATGTTTTAAAATTATTATCACTGTCATTCATATATATATATATATATATATATATTATTTTATTTTTTTTTTTCAGTGAGAAACGATGAGATGATGTTAAAAATCATAACAAATCAAGAAACAACAACTATTCAGAGAATGCCAAATATTTCCCCTATTTTGGGCTAATCTCATGTTTCTATGACAACCTGTTCTTGAATTAGAGCCAATAATGTGATTTTGGGCTTTCTGTTAAATGTGACCTTGACCTTTGGCAATATTGATAATTTCATTATATATACATATTCATCAATGTGATTAATATTGTAATATATCCAGTATTGATTAAGTTATAGCATGTGTTACTCCTCTAGGGGTCGAGGAAGTAAACATTAGTGTATGCCTGTGTGAAGTATGTACGTGCCTGTGACAAAAAGAGTAGACAGAGAGCACGTCTTAGTTGCGTTTACTTCTCACAGAAAGAGGAAGACTTCTTCAATCTCAATCATCCACAACAATTATCACAATATACATTCATGACAACAGCAATGTTCATGTTCTCTCAAATAACTACAATAATAGTTTTCTGTCCATGTAAATATCATTTACAAATGTGTCAAAAAGTTACAAAAACAAAAGAAATGTCACAAAAATGAAATAAATGTGTACATGTTACCTTGTGTTTAATGTATTTATAATATTTATGCTTTTTAATCTCAAAATATTTATTTATTTATAACTTCTTATCTATAATGTCATTTTTAACTCTTAACATGTAATAGTAACAATGAAATAGCTGCTCAATCCTCAAAGTAGCTGCTATGTACTCTGTACAATATTACAATAGTCTACTGGTACTAGATAATAATATCTTAACAATTGTATTTATGCTACAACATTACCCCAGTAATCACATATTGTATAGAAAAACGTTTCTTAAAAGTGTGTTCGTATGTACTCTACTCAAATGGTTCTGACAAAATGGCGATCGCATGTAACCATACTGCGTCTGCTACACTTGACCAAAGCTATGCAGGTTAGCATCAAAGATGAACATTTTCTAACAAAATAACAAATCACACATTAGTTCACTATGCTTCTCCTGACACATAAGCATCTTAACTACAACTACAAACTGAAAATATTCATGAAATGTCTGTTTTATGACCATAACCAACCTGTGACAAAAAGAGTAAACAGAGAGCACGTCTTAGTTGCGTTTACTTCTCACAGAAAGAGGAAGTCTTCTTCTGCGGTCGTGCCTCTACTACACTCTGTCGGAGCGCCATACTCCATCTAGTGGACAGTGTAGGTATTACACATAACTATAAGTTATAATGAACCAAATGAGTTTTATTACAAAAGTAATTGAAAATAAATTACTAATAAAATAAAATGATCTGTATAATAAAAATAAAATTTTAATGGGGTGTCTATTTTTATACTCTCACTTTTCTATGGCCTCTACACATGGTATGTCTATGCTAGACAAACACAGTTTTACAGAAGTTAATTTTGCAACATGTCACCTTTGACCTCCAGAGATCCAGAGAAAAACTATTGGTCTTAGGTGATAACACCAATTATAACAATTGTAGAAATCTTCAATCCACATCGTTTGGTACCAATCTGAAAATTCTGTGATTTTGACCTTTTACTTAATTGTGACCTTTAATCATTGCATCTGATACGCATTAGCTATATGTATATGCCAATGCAATTTCATTGTGATATCTTAAGTATTCATTGAGTTATAGCATGATATGTCTCTGCGGACACACACACACACAATGATCACAATAATCACTGCCAACCAATGTTGGGAGGGATTATTCTTAATAAGAATAAGGTTAAATCAGTTATTCCCATATTTTAACATCTTTGTGTTATTTTTACCCTTTTTAAAAAACATATTTTGACATCTGTATATGTTTTTAATGTGTCTTTTAAACATTTAAAGATTTTGTGTTTTTAAATATATTTCCACATCTGTGAATTTTTTTCACTTATTTTTTTAACATCCTAATATTTAGTTAGATTTTGCACCTCATATGTACTGTATGTAGTTTGTTAACCACATCTACTGTAGTTAGCTAACCGTGTGTATTGTAGCTAACCACCCGTATTGTAGTTAGTTAACCATATATACTGTAGTTAGCTAAGCATGTATACTGTAGTTAACCACATGTACTGTCATTAGCTAACCATGTATACTGTAGCTAACCACATGTACTGTCATTAGCTAACCATGTATACTGTAGCTAACCACATGTACTGTCATTAGCTAACCATGTATACTGTAGCTAACCATATGTACTGTAGTTAGCTAACCATGTATACTGTAGCTAACCACATGTACTGTAGTTAGCTAACCATGTATACTGTAGCTAACCACATGTACTGTAGTTAGCTAACCTAGGGTGACCATTCATTTGAATTTTGTCCAGACAGATGGCTCTAAAACCAGACTGTCCGGACGTCTGTCCTCACTTTTTACATTTTATCTTAAGAACCCAAGGACAAAATGTAAAACGTGAGGATGGGTGACAGACGTCCAGCCAGTCTGGTTTTAGAGCCATTTTAGAGTCGGGGCAAAATCTGGACAACTAGTCACCCTAGCTAACAACGTGTACTATAGCTAATCATACTATAGTTAGCTAATCACACTATAGTTAGCTAATCACATGTTTAAATGTTTTTCTTTTTTATTCAGTTTTATTTTTCTCATGAAGTGCCGCCCCTGAAGTCCTCTAACCCCCCACCCCCAGGAGAGGACTATATCTCTATTTGAAAACCACAAGTATATAGGATCCAGCCTTTGACAAGGGAATTGCTGATATTGTGTGGATTTTTGTTGAGACAGAACATGAAAATGAGGACCACAATCCAATGAAAAACACACTGCACACAACCCTTGTGTTATACTGACGACAGCTTGTGCTCACAAATGAAAGGTAATAATAATGTGCTAAGAGAAGCTATAAATATAGCCTGTCATATGTCCTCCAGCATCCAGCTGCCTGAGAAGTTCAGTGCACGAATGACTAATAGACATTCAAATGTATCTTCAAACCAGAGTTTTGCTCATAAAGCCCAAGGCAGCAAACATATAGTTTACTCTTCTATCCCAATTGAGCTAAAAAAAAAAAAAAAAAAAGAAGTAAGGTAATACAGAGTCATACCAATGTGCATTGCAATTAAAAAAAAAGCTTCTAAATATTAATTTATTTTTAAATTGGACTCTCTGGATTCACTGGATTTCATTTTCAGGAATCTTGTTGCACCATTAAAGAGACATTGAGGACAAGAAATGAGGGTATAAATACAGACGAGGGTGAGGAAATCATCCGAAAATTGTTCAAATTATTAGGTTCTGTGCCCGACCAGAACCATTTCCAGTTGTTGCCCATTTTTATGTACTGGCCTTACATAAAAATGCTGGCAACATCATATTACTTAGCAGCTAATTAGACATGAAAGGGATGCAATGAGCAACACATGACTGCGCACAATGAAAAATGAAGTCTCCTTATATGACCTTGGTGTGTGTGTGAGGTCTGATTTGTATCACATGACCATAGATCATCATTATGCCAAACAGTGGCACAAATAAATGTCAGAAAGTCAAATAAATAATAGCACTGCATGGTGTGTATGGGGGTGTGTATTGTGATGAATGTTGCTGCAGGTCCCTCTATGGGCCTATGGTGGATCCTACTGGGATGGTCTGATGTTTTTAAAGTCAACCTATGGACGAGATACTTTTATTAATGCAGAAGGAGAAGTTATTGACAATCTCAGGTGGCAGGTTAAATGTTTCAGTCTACTCCATATTCACCAACTCTCTCCTGTATAATATTTTTTCACTCATAGCAAACAGCCCAATGACTGCAATGTTGTCATCAACTTTGAGAATTGTGTCTGTGACATGTTGGTCCCCTCCAACACAAAACCAGTGGTTCAGTCTCACAGCAGTATTTCTAGCTTTAGCCTCAAAATTATCGAATTTGAAGTTTATGCATAAAATCCAAGTAAAATGTCTCCTGAACACTTCGAACTATGAGTTTTTGAGAAATTCCTACTTTGAAATTCCTATTTTGTGAAATGACAAAAACTGAATGACAGTAATTACGTCTAAAAGAAAGAAAAATCGGCTCAAAATGCGACTTTCCTTAGCGCTCACGTACATAATGTACTCTTGAGACCCAGCAGTGCATGTTTATTCTCTGTAAAAGACACAAGTTTCACTGTTTTACCTTAAAAAAAATACTGTCAGTTTGAAAGGATGTTCCATTAAAAAATAAGAAAATGAATAAAAACTAATTTAAAAATCTATCTGAAAAAATACTGAATTACCATTTCCTACCAAGACAATTATTATACCTAAAGAATAAATAAATAAATAAATAAACGTCATATTATATGTTGATTACACTCATTAAGGCTGTCATAATGGTAAAAATAGTTTTAACTATTTTTTTCCTAGATGTCCATAACAGGAGGCTTAAATGTACTAAATCTTACACACTTTAATAAGGTGAATCAGAAAACAAATGACTTTAGTGTTGGTTAGTTCATGTTTTTAATATATATGATGGTGTGTTATTCCACATATATGGTGGTTTATGTACATGTATACAATGGATTAGTAAATATTCCACTAGAAAGAACCTGTAAAGTGAATGGATCATAATGTAGAGACATTGTTTTGAAGTAGTCCAATATTCCTTTGGACTAAAACCTATTCTCTTGTTCATTTTAACAATTTCACATTTTGACCCCAGACTTATCTTGGAAACTTGAGCCAACCAGCATTTAAGACTTGAGTTTTCTTTAACAGTAACACACATGTGGGAACATTTCATTAGTTTTATTCCCGAAGCATTTTACTTGTCGACCAGTGTTATCTTGTTTAATGTGGAAACACCTTTGATTCACGATCCAAATTACAACATGTCATGATGGGGGGGGGGGTGGAGAGAGGACTCAGATGCTCGGTGCTGAAGGGAGAACAACAGAACCAAAATAAAGACACAGACAGAACACAAAACCTGGGGGTAGATCAGCCAGAGTCCGTGGTGGTGAATGAAATGTCCGGATTATGGTGACAAGGCAAATAGGCTGTGTTTTCGGGTTATGGAGGTGACAAACTGAATGGTCCTGAACCGGCAACTGTAAGCCTCACTGCTTATATTTTTTAAAGAGTTTCTTCCCCCCCAAGCTGTGAGAATACTGAACACTGAGGCCACATGGGCTGTATGAGCTAAAGTGAACTAGCGATGTTCATGTACTCTGACTGTTCATGGCACTTAACACTCTCATTGCTATCTGCACACCCAACGTTGCTGCTATTTTAATTATTTATCTCATTTAGTTAAACTATTTTATCTTATTTTATCACTGTTGTTATAGCTGCTGCTGTTTTTATTTTATGTATTCTATCTCTTTTAGGACACTGTATTGGTTTGGTTTTCCTTCTTAATCTATGCGGTTATAATTGCACACTGTTTTTAAACTAGGGGTACATTATTTTATTTCTTCTGTACTTGCAACAAGAAATAACAAAATAAAGAACCATGAACCTTATATAGTTACAGATCAGCAACAGCTTGCAGCTACACGGTGCGGCCCAGGTGAAACTAGACTGGATCTAAGGGAAAGGTTGAGACAGGAGAGGTGAAGATCTGAGGGAAAGGTTTTCAACCATTTTTCTTTTTCATAGTGTTACCAGGCCATGGTAACTTCAAAAGAAAATTAACTAAAGTTTATCTTTTTGACAAAAGCAAGCTCAATTATTTTAAACGGATGCACTGGTGTGAGAACAAAAGCACAGAGACATGGATTTCCCCCAAGAGGCACAATTTTATTGTATAGAAATAGGGATCACAGATTAAACACTTTATTCAGAATTAAGAACTAAATAAAAGAACACCTAATGGGTTCATTAAAAGAAAAGAAAAAACTACCGTCAGTCCAAGGATGTGCAAGGGACTAGTGAGGGCCGGATCGAGGGAAGTACTCACCACACTAACACGAACTACCCCGTGATTTTGTGAACACGCACACACAACTGAAAAATAGAAAACAACTAAATTAGTGTAAAATGGCCGAAGAAAGCATGCACT
The DNA here is from genome assembly GCA_020466265.1 of Siphamia tubifer. Taxonomy (NCBI): domain Eukaryota; kingdom Metazoa; phylum Chordata; class Actinopteri; order Kurtiformes; family Apogonidae; genus Siphamia; species Siphamia tubifer. The sequence continues at coordinate 31,514,766 of CM035796.1, forward strand.
CAACGGCATCACACAGACACAACAAAAACAAAAGTGAGGTGCACGTCCTACACAAAACGGGGGTAGTGAGGTGGTGGTGACGAGGTCGATAGTGAGGGCACCCTCGTGGGAAGAGTCACGTCGACAGTCACTAATAACCTGTAGTATCAGAACAAAACACACAATAAACAACAAGATAAAAACACACACTTCATAATAATAAAAACCTCTTGGGAGAAACTAACACAAGAAAACAATACTAAAGTGAAATAAAACCGTGACAGGACAAAACAGCAGTGTAAATCTAAAAGAAAAGAACACAATTATTACACCACAGCAAATTTACATAAACACATATCTGCGTAAGCCTTAGGAGGACGGGAGGTTACCTCTATGCAGTTAAATGCAGCCCCAACAGCAGACAGCAACCACAGACCCACGGTACCTGCTACGCTGCGCCACATATACACACAAAATCAAGCCAGCTGCTAATGCTAAAAACACAAAACAGATTCCCTTGTTAAAACGAAATGCCACTTACCCAGCGACATGCGGACGGCCTCGCCACATCAACTGGCAACGCTGGAAACCGAGAACGGATCGAACTACACGCTAGTCCAGCTTTTATATTGAATGATGAAAATAAGGAAATAGGGCACAGGTTACGCTACCAGCTACGGTGGCTTGGGAGGGACAAACAACCGAAACGCGCACTATCTGCAGGCTACAATAGAATACATTTTTTCTATGTCTGTCAAAATTCTTGCATTAACACAGATGAATTCATCCTCATGATTAATTAGATTAAACATTTTTAACGCAATTAAATGGAACAGTTGTTTTGTGTCAACTTGTTTTGTTGAAACTGCGTTGACTAAACATGTTAATTGCATATATATTCACATATTTTTATCTATGTTTTGGATATTTAACCAAATTGTTGGGTGTTTATTTCTGCATTGCTTTTTTTCTAATGTGTTTTTGATTTTTTTTTTTTTTTTTTACTATGTTTTTGTAACTTTTTGTGAATTTTAGTGCATTTTAGTATGTTTTATCTCGGAAACTTGAGCCAAATGGCATTTTCTTTATCAGTCACATACATGTGGTAACATTTCATTAGTTTTATTCCTGAAGCATTTTAACTGTAGACCAGTGTCATGGGTTAGGACTGGACAGTTTCTTTATTAATCTGTTCTAAAGTGTGTTATATATTGACAAAACTGAATAATTACGAGGCCACTTTGGCCTTCTTCAGTAGATATAGTTTGCACAGTTGTCATGGAGACGTCGTTGAGGCCCTGCACTATTTATTTGAGCTTTGAGCATATTTTGTGCCTCATGTGGATATGTGTCAGACATGACAATTTACATTCAATATGATATTCTGTGCCAATGTAGCAGGTAGAGTTGTGATGTGTAGTGAACATAACACAGTCTGGATGATGGTGTTCCAGCAAAGAATAAGCCATCCAACACATTCTTCTTTGCAAAATGCTAGGTTACACCACAGCCAATTCTGCTTCTTAGTAACTCCTCCAGGGAACAGCCCCCACTGCTCTAAGGATGTTGTGGGTTCTGATATAAAAGCAGTAAAAGAACAGCAGGCAGTGTTAAAGAAGTGCTTAAACACTTATCTTAAGTGCATACATGTGTCGACTATAACTACTGCACTTAGAGAAACTACGTCCTACAGATACTTTTGATGCAGTAACATATAAATAAATATTAAGCCAAATGTGAAGCAAGGGGAATTGTAGCCAATGAATATACTGATGGGTAACTGCTATCCTGTTTTATAGATCTACACTAGGGGTCTAAAATTAATTTTCTTTCAGGAGCTGCACTAAATTTTTGTTTTTGTTTTAGTATAAAAACAACATTGAACTAGTAAAACCACGAACAGTATTATAGGCCCTCACGTCCCTTGCGACCTCCTCCCCACGTGACCATGGAGACCGCCAACAGCAGGAGGATGTTTTTTTTTACTCCCACTCAAAATTTGTAGGGCGCGTCAGAGAGCCATTTTGCGATTTAACGATACAAGTCCCATATTATGGTGTTTAGGTTGTCATTCTGCACAAATGTTACATTAGGTCCAACTCAATCTGACACTGTATATGTGAGATACACTTTTATGTGTCTAAAAATGGCCACGTCGTTGTGAGGTCATCACAGCCACGCCCAACATTTTATCAAAATTTGGCATGAAAACTTTTGATCCCACACATGTGTAGGTGATTTCTACCAAGTTTGGTGTAAATTGGATGTACACACATTAGGATCATACTTTGTGTACGAGGGGTGGTATTTTATAGTTTCACACTTCCATCCAATATGGCTGACTTCCTGTTGGGTTTAGGGTGGGACCAAAATTCACTTTTTACTTGTCCTACCCTGGGCTATGTGTGTACCAAGTTTCATGTTTGTACGGTGAAAAAAATTTGAGGGTCACTCCCATCCGTGTAATGTATTTTGATATTTGAGAGGGTGTGGCCGAGGCGTTTGGATCCATTTTTTTTCAGCGACTTCAGAATATCACATTTTTCACCGTCCTTGAATGTGGGGTCAAATAAAATTAACTTTTTTTAAACATTTAAAGGGCAAAAATTGGGGTTAAATCAATGACAGAATAATAATAATAATGGAACCATGTAGTTTTAATAGTCCCTCGCGGACATTGCATGTCAGTGCTCAAGCCGAATTATGGAAATACTTACTTTTATAAACTATACAAATGAAAAAGGGGGTGACACAGTGGTGCAGTGGTTAACACTCATGCCTCAGAGAACAGAAGGTCCCTGGTTCAATCCCCACACCAGACCTCTGTGTGGAGTTTGCATGTTCTCCCCGTGTCTACGTGGGTTTTCTCCAGTTTCCTCCCACCATCCAAACACATGCACTGATAGGTTAACTGGTTAATCTAAATTGTCCATAGGTGTTAATGTGAGAGTGATTGTTTGTCTATATATGTTCAGCCCTGAGATGAACTGGAGACTCATACAGGGTGTACCCCGCCTTCACCCATTGTAGCTGGATTAGACCCCCAGTGACTGCCGTGACCCTTGTGAGGATAAAGTGGGTTTAGTTGATGAGACGAGATGAGGACAAAGGAAAAAGATGTGAACAACTGAAATTTCACAAGGAAAATAACTGCAACTTGAACAATATTATGCCTATATATATATATATATATATATATATATATATATATATGTTGTTGTATAATTCAATGTATTACATTTGATTGAGTCAGTTGAGCTGGTTTGGGCATTTAGTGACAATGCCTCCCAGACGTGTCCCTGAGGAGGGGTTTTAGGTAAGTTGGTTTGTGAGGACGCCTGGGGGATGACCCAGGACACGCTGCAGGGTTTACAGCTCTGGACTGGTCGAGCAACACCTGAGGGTTCCCCCAGAAGAGCTGGTGGAAGTGACTGCATAGACGGCTGTCTGTGCTCCACCCCCCACCACCCAGACCTGGAGAAGTGGATGAAGACAGTACAGTATGGTTTGTTTAAAAGAAATTATCCAAAATAAACAAACAAAGAAACAGCATTGTAGCTGTTTAATGGAATTTTTTTATTTATTTTTTTAATCATTAATTAATATTTGCAGCTCTACTGAAGTATAAACAGGTCCCATAAAAGACTGGATGTGAAGACAAGGCTTGAGTCAATATTAAGCCTATCTTTATTTGTCTTCATTTCTAACATGTAGGAAAAAATGTATACAAATAATTAACAAAAAATCAATAATGATTCAAAGGATTGATAAGTAAACAAAAGGAAAAAAAATATATACACATATACATACTCATACATGTATAATAAATTAAATTTAAAAAATTAAACATGCTCAAAAATGAGGAAAAATGTTTATACTCTCCCATCTTTATTCCCTATGATCTGTATATAGCAATTATTATTGACAATATATAATTGATCTTTAATTAATCTTGTCCAACATTGGTTGGGAAAGATTATAGTAGTCACAATATGTGTGTGTGTGTGTGTGTGTGTGTGTATCTGCAGAGACATATGTTATAACTCAATGAATACTTGAGATATTACCATGAAATTACATGGGCATATACATATAGCTAATGTGCATCAGATACAATGATCCATTTGAGTAACGGTCAAAGGTCAAGGTCACAATTAACTAAAAGGTCAAAATCCCATCCCAATCCCAATCGGTTATAACTCAAGAACAGAGGGTCACAGAATTTTCAGATTTGTACCAAACGACGTGGAATGAAGATTTCTACAATTCTCAATTTTTGAGATCTCTGGAGGTCAAAGGTGACATGTGGCAAAATGAACTTCAGTAACACTGTTTGTGTGTCAAGCATTAACATATTACACTATAACGTAATCAATACTGGACATATTATCATAATATTAGACACATATAACAAAATAATCAACATTGCAAAAGGTCAAAGGTCAAGGTCACATTTAGCAGAAAGGTCAAAATCATATTATTGGCTCTAATTCAAGAACGGGTAGTCAGATTGAGATTGGCACAAAATAAGTGCAATATTAGGCACACTTGTCATTGTCACAGGTACAACAAAATTCAAAGTTTATTCAGTGCCCTTTTTATAAAAACAGACCTATAATTAGTTTAAAAAAAAGTAAAAAAATATTTGAAAATAATCCATAAATAAATAAACAATTAGTCATGTTCACCCAGACATCAACACAGGACATTATCGTATCATCATCATATATTGAGTTACAGCTCCTTATTCTAAATGTAATGGTCCTAAAAGTCTGTCTATATATTTTTTTGCCTATATTTGATGGTGCTGCAGTGGTTTAGCATCGTCACCTCACAGTGAGAAAGTGATGGTTTTGAAGCCGGGGTCTTTCTGCTTAACCTAAACTGCCCATAGGTGTGAATGTGAGAGTGAATGGTTGTCAGCTCTGTGATGAACTGGCAACATGTCCAGGCTGTATTCTACTTTCCCCTAGTGTCGCCTGAAATACACGGAAACTACAGAGGTTTGAAATATGCCCATTCTAACTGCTACTTCATCACCGATGCCTGGGGTGTCCCTACTCTCTATGGAAATGTTCATATGCAGTTAGCTGCACTTAGCATGCTAGCAAAGAGGTCGTCTCAGGATCTTATATGTGAAGCTCTTTAAATGCATTTAATAAATTTATTTGTTTTACTTATTTAATTGTATGGATTCACTATAAGGTTCTGAGGAGCTGAACGGACTGTCGCAGAGACACTGTTTACCCCTGGGTAATAACACTGCTTAATAAATAACTTTTAAACTCTTAAACTTTAACATTTTTGAATATTTGATAAAAACATAATTAAGTTTCATTGTAAGTTTGTTTCTAACTTGTATGTGAAACACAAGTGAAGTAACTACGGATGACATTTGTAGAGTGCACCCCCCCGCCCCCCTCCAAAAAAAACCCCCAAAACATGTAAAAAAAAAAAAAAATAGTCCTAACCTCGGTTCACTCAGTCCAATGTCTTTTCTTAATAGTCAATAGTGTAGCCTTTGTTCTGGATAATGGTTCCTCTAAGTGTCCACAGTCTGTCTTATGTCTCCTGTTGGGTTCTGGTCCACTCTTCCTGGACCAAAGCCTCCAGTTGGGTCTGTTTGGATGATGTCCCTCCCATCAGTCTGGTCCTCAGCTCCTCCACAGGTTGTCTAGATGGTTTAGCTCCAGAGTTGGACTGAGTCATGTCCTTTAAACACTACTGTTCTTGGTGTATGTGTGTGTGTGTGTGTGTGTGAGGCTAATGTAACACACTTTATAAGTGTAGTCCATTTACCATTTTACTGCACTACCTTGGTGGTCTACTTGGGGTTAGTGTCCTTCAGGGACGTCCAATCAGATACATGTCAGAAAGACACTTGATGAAACTAATTTTTTTAACCAAAAAAACAAAAAGTCACAAAAAGTGGTAGGGGTATGAATAATTTTGAGGACACCTGTGTACAGGGTGTCCCATAAGCCTCCATACATAGGGGGCTTAATACATTCCATCTATATATGGTTCTAACATGTATTTCTTTATATTTCAGATAACCAAAAGAATGCATTTGAATGAAGAGCAATGAATTAAAATCATCCTGATGGCCAGTTCAGTATCATATAAATAATAATGGTTTATGGCAAGAAACAGTTCTTATTGTCAGGGATATAGTAGACTTACAGGTTGAAGTGTTAAGGCTCTTTATTTGAGCACAACTCAGGAAGGTACTAGAGATACAATGACTCAAGGGTTACAGAAAAGCTGTCAAAAAGTAGAAAAAGGCCATAATACAAGCTGTCTTGATTGGAACCAAGACTTAGCAGGTGTGGTTGACTGGGAGCATGGGGAATCTGTCAAAGAGTGAGCAGAGCCAGAGTAAAGTGAATAAACTGACAAGGAGAACAGAAAAGAACCAGGTGAATAGAATGAGGGGAAAGGTGACAGAGTGCACAGTAGGTATGACACTTATGGGACACCCTGTGTGTGTATACATACTTATATATATATATATATATATATATATATATATATATATATATACATATATATATATATATATATATATATATATATATATGTCAGTGCATGTAATATTATATGAATATATCCAGTATAGATTCATTTGCGCTTTTCAGGTCGAGATAATTCTATTTTGTCACTTTTCACCTAACGTATATTTCTCATGTAAAACTCTAACTGGCAGTTAATTGATAGTGTAAACTATATTGCACCTTCCTTCAGTAGTATATATATATTTTTAAAAAAAACCTTTCCAAGGCAAATTAAGCCAAAAATGTGAAAAGGTCCTTTTTTGCGCTTTTCAGGTCAAGAGAAATGTATTTTGTTTCATTTCACCTAATATATGTATTTCTTATTTTAAAACGGGAACTGTAATATGATATTACAACTTGAGGGAAGTTAACATTAGTAAAAAACATTTTAGTATGTATACACACGCACAGGGTGTCCCATAAGTGTCATACCTATTGTGCACTCTGTCACCTTTCCCCTCATTCTATTCACCTGCTTCTTTCCTGTTCTCCTTGTCAGTTTATTCACTTTACTCTGGCTCTGCATATGTCATCATCGTAGCATACGTTCAAAAATGCAACTTTACAGCAGGTGAAAAAAACAACACAATTCCACAGTAGTGAAAGTCAGCATCGTCAGACTTGGTTTAATGCATTTAAATAGCATCATATATTTGTTAGTGTGGTAACGTAATCGTCACTGTACCTAAGTATAAACAGATATATGTAGTGATGTTAAAATGAGGCTTCATGAAGCATTAGTTGTTTCTTTTTAATCCTCTAGATGGAGCTCTCTGTTCAAGAAATTGTTGAAGATTTCAACTCTTTGTTGAACAGAGACCTCCATCTAGAGGATTAAAAAGAAACAACTAATGCTTCATGAAGCCTCACCTTAACCTTTCAAGGGATGAAAACACGACCTTCCAAAGCAGTTGAGGTTAGGTTTGTCATATGACAAATTAAAATGTCATAATTTCTTATTCTTATTTTATCAAGGGTGATCGATTATGTGCTTTTATTCCTGCATTGCTTTTAGATAATGGATGCGCTAACAGTGTTACAGTAAGGCTTTGGTAATTTGGTCATTTTAAAATGAGACTCACCATTATTTTTGTCACTCCTAGGTTTCAAGCATTAGGATGAAAAGAGTTTCCCTCCACTGGATTAAACTTAGGTAATTAGCAAATCAAAGCAATGTTTACTTCGCTCTTGTTGCAGGAAGAGTAACCGTGAAATTGACAAGAAACTCAGAGTTGAATAATTTCTTCTTCAGGTGAATAAAGCGAGCGACAAATGAGGCTGAATACAAATACTACAGGTGTAGAGTGGTAAAACAACAGGCTGATGTGGCATGTTATTTTAAAATCTAAGGGGCAGGAGGGAATTACATGGCATGACGGACAGCTTTGTCTTCAAATAGATTTAAGAGAAAATCACATGACATGATTTCACAACCTTTCACTGGTCATTTCAATATATGACATGTACTGTATACGGATATGAACCTGGAGATTCTATTGGTCGAAAAAACTCAAGATGTAAAAAAAAATAAAAATAAAAATAAAAATAGAGATACGTGTTCTGTATAGGACAGTGTACTCTTATTTATATTATTGTGTTTTTATCCTGCTTTATCTTGTGTTATTGTGTTATTATATTTACAGTACGGAGCAAAAGTATTGGCTTAAATTTTAGTTTGTTGGTTTAGGAAAGTTTTCCAAGATCACACATATGGATATGTCATTTGATTTATTAAAATCCAATCTGGATATATGTAAGACATGTTCTGGGTAATAAAGTTTAAAGTAATAAGTTTAATGTTATAAATGTTTCAGCTTTTAAAGAACAAAACCTATTTAGTGTGACCTCCCTTTGCACTTCACATGCCCCTATTGTTCAGATGAATATCATTATATCCACATACCACCCAAGGAAAAATATACTGAGCAAAAACCAAAATATTCCACTATAACCACAAGTTGTGCTCTGCAAAAAATAAAAAAAATAAAAATGTAAAAAAAAAAAAAATCGATAATTGCTATAAAGCCCCCTGTAGATCCGCCCCTGCTTGGATGTCAGTGTAGGTCAGGTGACATTGTTGAGTAGTGGAAAAGCTCAGTGGGAGGTGGTTGGGATGGTGATAACAGAATCCAAGTTTGTGACCTTCGATGCAGGAAACCAAAGCTCATGTCCTGTTTCATGTTGTGCTTATTTATTCATTCTCTTTTTCGTTCTTTCTTATTTAACCATTAGCCCCAAACCCTTAGGACACCATTCATATCCCAAAAACTAATCATGCTTGTCTAGACATCTTTCAGACTCCCTGTGTGACAAAAAAAAAAAAAAAAAAATGGGATCTCTAAGCTTTAAAATGTGATTAAGACCTGTGATGAGAAGCAGAAGAGCGAATGTGTGGAAGAAATCTGTGTTAAATCATCTGGGTTTGCTTGTTAATTTATTAGTATGTACTGATGTATACTGATTATATAAGTCATACATTTAAATGTGAATGCCAGCACTGTGACATTTAAATACACCTCTGCTTCATTCTTTCATTAATCCTTTCCCATTCCGGAGTGATTTTGCTGAGAAAATGTCTTCAAATTAAAACTGCAGCTGTTCTATGTATAACCAATAATGTGCTCTTTGGAAAGAAATGTCCCTGGTTTTTTGACTGAAATATTCACTTTTGCTGTTTATTTAACAGGTGAAAAACTGTGGACTTATAAACACTAATACATTTTGATATGAAGAGTTCATATGCAAAAACAGATAACTCCATTTTTCCTTTTTTTTTTTTTCCAAAAATGTAATTTTTTATTCTACATTCCAGGTAATACTCATTGATTTGATAGATTATTTATTTTATTTGGTAAGGTCCACTACATTGAATAAATAATCTATCAAATCAATGAATATTACCTGGAATGTAGAATAAAAAAAAATTACATTTTTGGAAAAAAAGGAAAAATGGAGTTATCTGTTCTCGCAAATGAACTCTTCATATCCCCCTCCCCCTTTTTTTGGGTGAAAACCAGTCAGTATTTGGCTGCACTTGGTAGGTATGAACTGAAACAGAACATTTACCAACAGACCAATGACTTGGAACTTTGCAGTTCAAGGTTGATTAGTTTATTTTTTAGAGAGTGTTTTTTTCTATGGTTATGTTGATGCATTTTATATAGAGGTTAAATTTGGGGAATTATCAATTTTTTTTCCCCAAAGTGATTACATTTGGATATTTTGGGTAAAAATTAATAACTATTGAATGCTTCAAATACACATACGAAGAGTTTATTTGTAAAAACAGATTTTTTTTCCACAAAATGATATTTTTTACTCTACATTCCAGGTTGATTTAATATATTATTAATTCAATGAGTAGAGTAAAAAATGCCATTTTGTGGGGGAAAAAAATTAAAATTTAGTTATCTGTTTTTGCAAATGAACTCTTCATATATTAGCAAAAATTGGTAAAAAAAAAAAAAATTCAAAAATTTGTGGAAAAAGAAAAAAAAATCCCCAACATACATGTGAGGTTGTACACATCTTCCTGTAGTTTCTGTGTCCTTGTGGATCTGATGTGTGTTTTGGACCAAAATACTTTTCTGGATTATGTTCACTGGAGTGTTACCATGGAAACTGCACCATATTTGTCTAGATCAATAGATGTTTGATCAGATGACAGCTTTCAAAATGCAGAGACACCACATTTGTCATATATGGGTATGTGGTGTTTTGCACTTCAGAATAGTTTATATATTGAGAAAGATGAGTTTGTTTAATTGCACTTGATCATGCTTTTGTTTAGTTTTATTAAATTTTTTTCTGTGTAAGTGCCTTGTTTTTATAGTAATTGGCTTTTATTGTACTGTACGAAAAGCACGATACGGATAAAATTTATTATTACCTCCGCCAAGAAGGTATTAAATTCGAGTCTGTTTGTTTGTTTGTCTGTCTATTAGCAGGATTATGCAAAAAGTTCTGAACGAATTTTCATGAAACTTTCACGAATGTTAGATAATGGGACAAGGAAGAACCCATTAGATTTTGAGTAATGAAGGTTGAAGGTCAAGGTCACATTAAAGGTCAACAGATAAAACACATCAGTGGTAATATCTCAGGACACCTATGAACGACTATGAACTATGAACACATCAAATGTGAATTATTATTATTATTATTATTATTATTATTATTATTATTATTATTATTATTATTATTATTATTATTATTATTATTATTATTATTATTATTATTATTATTATTATGTGCATTAATGTGGAAGCTGTATACAGGTTATTATGCTATTAAAATAATGTTATCTACATCCAAAGACAGGGACATAAGTCTGAGAACAAAGCCGTTGTCTGCACATCAGCCCTGTTCGTCCCAAACAGAATTACACTCTGTAGGGAGCCTTTGCATCTGTCAAAGTAAAAACCTGTTCCAAGGAAGATTAAAAATAGTGAGGTTACTGTCTGAGTCCACAAGATGGGATAAAAAAAAAAAAAAAAAAAAAGTCTGTAGAATGGAGAGTCAGAAAATTGGATGGAAATGAGAAGCATAGATATGATTCATTATCAGGCATGAATAAGATTAAATGCTGGCTAAGGAAGTGTTGTGACTGAGAACAATAAATGGTGGACAGCTGGGGGTCAAATGAAACACTAATGGATCTGATGCATATGTGAATTCTCAATGGACCTACAGTCTACAGTACAGTATTTCAGGAGCATTTAACTAACCTCGGTGTGTTCATAGTCCCTTCGGAATCTCAGTTCAATGAATAAGTTGCCCCCTACGTTCTGCATAAACTTGGCACTACGTGTACTTTATTAAATGTGACCCCACTTATGCTGTATGTCTTTGTGATCAATAATTAAGTTGTCTCTGCAACTCACATACTGTAGCACTCAATGAAGCCATTAACAAAGGGTTCTGTTCAGAGCGTAGTTTTAACTACAGCCAAAGCGGTTCTGCTGAATCCTAATGCGACACAATCAGATCTACATGCATCAAATGGAAAATGAGCATTACACAAAAGCTTCCAAATCGCAGTAGTAGTAGGAGGAGGCCAATCATAGCACGTGGTTAGAATTCATACAGCCCGCAGCTTCAGTTTTATAATGTGTTTTATAATAGCTTTATAATAGCGATGTGCAGATCGAGCCTAAAATATTGATACCTTCTGATACCGGATCTTTCTGCACTAAAATCGATTCTTAATTCAAAACATGGATAATTTTGATACATAACTATATAATTTATAGATAACGCTTAAAATAAACAGCTTTAAAAAATAACACAAGCCTCTAACCAATCATATTGTATCATAAATTTTAAAGAATTTAGATTTTAACTAACTGCACTGCATTTGATATTTAATTTGTAGTCGTCCATTCAACCTTATGTTCATCAACTTTTCAGAATTTATAACTAAAGTGAATATATTTTTTTTTAATTTTAGTATCATTCTGAAATGAAATGTTCTAAGTGTTTTTTAACCCTCTGTTGGTCACACTACAAAAATCATAATAAAAAAAAAAATTTTTTTTTGCTTTTTCCACCTATGTTTTATATTATAATAGTCCCTCTATTATAATATAAAACATAGGTGTATTTTTTTTTTACTGACCCGAAATTTAACTAAAGTATTAAAACTCAAACATTATCCCTTCACCAATCTTACCAACATAATTTGCGACTTTGTTAAAATTAGATGTATTAACTCTTTGTATCATTAGTGTTTAGCATTAGCGATTAGCATTCGCATTTCATGACCCTTTACAAATTAAATGTGGTTCATCTCTACCGTTTGGTTCAGCATGTTTTTAAAAAAAATATTACATGAATACCAAGGTATTTCTGAAACATGATGAGGATTATTTATGTAAAATAGACTCTGTAAAAGTAAAAAAATGGAAAAAATCAAACTTGCGTGTAATTTTGGGTCCAAAAGAAAAGATCATAGCAGAAGTGTTGCCACGGTAACCGTCTTCTTCCTTGGTGGTATACTAACATGAGCTGAATATATTATTGACTGCCCAAGAAGTTCAGTGTCAAAAGATTTAAATTTAGTTTTACATATCAGGGTTTAAAGTTACCTCTACCAAACGGTTGAGCTGACCAACAAAAGGGTAAGGACAGCCTCTCCACTCGCTATTCAGTCCCATTGTAGCAGCTTTTTTGGCTACAGTTCCACCAGTATTCTGCTGGGGGCAAAATGAGTGGGGCCGTATGGAGCTAGATGCTAAAAATGTCTATTTCACCTAATTATCGCTGAGAGCGCTAACATTTGAATGTCGTTTTTGAGAGTTCAACATGGGTTTTCAGTAAAAAAAAAATGACTAAACAAATACATATGATTTTTGATTTCTTACAGGTGAGTTCTTGTTGCCCACAACACACTAGCATTCTGCGAATTACCGCTGGTCGGCCAGTGAGAGGACAGATTACAACCAGAGATACCGGTTGACGGCTGGCCCCATACCAAGCCACAGCCCCGTTAGAAAATGTTGTAAAAATCTTTCTAGTATGTAGCCTACTTACTTGTGTCAGCTGCAGCTCTGCTTCTGGACAAGAAGGCTTGTTGTTGTAAAGCGGTATCGCCGGCTATAAGTTGTGTGACGCCATCGACACTTTAAATCCCTTTTATAAGCAAATACGTGACTAAAAATCTAAAACTCAGCAATGGGGATTTTCTCTACAACCTCCTTTAAAAACAAGATTTGAATTACCAGACAAAAACGTATATCCTGAGATCAGAGCACTTTTAGCTCCATAGGACTCCATTCTGCAAAACTACAAAATGAAGTTCTGCACGTGGAAAAAGAAGTGGGACCCCGTGGTAACACTTTAACTCTATCTAACTTGGTGTGACCCCTTCTTGCTAATGGCGCCTGTAAATAAAAAAAAACGATAATTAACAGTGAGGGATGTCATCAACGCAATGGTGTTTGTGTAAATTGACGAATTCAATGTAAAGAGACATAACCAGAAAAGCATGCTAACATATAACAAGCTAAGAGGAAGTGAACAGACACTACCCAGCAAAGCATGCAAACATACAACAAGCTAACAGGAAGTCAACAAACACAACATCCTAACATACAACAAGCTAACAGGAAGTCAACAAACACAACATACTAACATACAACAAGCTAACAGGAAGTGAACAGACACTACCAGACAAAACATGCTAACATACGACACACAAACATGGAGTGAGCACTACAAGCCTTGTTCACACCTGAGTGGCTTAGATTTGGTTACATTGCCATTAAAAATATTAACAATGAAGATAAAACTGTAATAGAACATTGCATCTATAAGTAATTTTTACTGTTTAAAAAATATCAGAAGGGACCACTGACCCCTGGTAATCTGCACATTATCAGATCTGGCTCTCTCTAAATAAAAGTTTGTAGTAATGGGTCAAGTGATGATGTTCCACACAGAATCTTCAAGTAAAAATAAAATAAAAACAAAACAAAACAGAAGCTAATGGATTGTTGGCTAATGGAAAACTCCAATGATACAAGATGGTTCACTGTCAGATACAAACCACACATAAAAAGTCCAGTTGGCTGAGAATATGAAAAATAACTGTGTTTCTCTAGTGGAGACTTCTTTGTTTCTCATTTCCCTGCAGTGGAGCCAAGCTGTGACCAAAAACTGGGCCTGATTTTAGAACCAAATTCAACATTTTTCGACATGAAACCATCCAATAGTAAAACAAACGCCTGGCAGCATGTATTTAAAAGATCCATGGTGGAATTTTTTTGTTTTTCTCCATGGCAAATATTACATTTTATTATATATATATATATATTACAAAGCTCTAAAAGTGAAATTTGATATTCAATACTATATTTGATACCCTAGGAAAAAATAAATGAAGGGTATTCATTTTTCTTTTTCTGTATGAGATATGAAAATGCTATAACATTGTTTTATTGTCGATAAAAACTAATCACAGCAATACTGTCACAGGCAGAAGCAATAGGGACAAGGCCTCAGATACTGGTCAATCTGACTGTAACAAATACAGTCATAGAGAATAATGGTCCATTTTTGCATGTTAAAATGTTTTTAGGAAAACTATAGGTTGAATTCATACATTGCTTGTGGCCTCTTCGTGTTTTTTGCCATTTAATTTTTTTGTGAATTTTACTGGGTTTTTTTTAGCGGACAGACGGACGGACGGACGGACGGACGGACGGAAAGACAGACAGACAGACAGACAGACAGACAGATAGACAGATAGACAGATAGATAGATAGATAGATAGATAGATAGATAGATAGATAGATAGATAGATAGATAGATAGATAGATAGATAGATAGAATTACTTTTTGCCGTGACTTATTTTAACGCTTTCTGTAACTTGGAACGCTACACATGACACACAGCACACCTGATAAATTGCTTTTCTTCCTCAACACCCACCGAGAGTGTCCCTGCACTGTATCTGCTGTGCAAATAAGTCCACTTCAGCACCAGCTTTATTAAATTAGCCAGTGACCGAGAGCAGCGGCGTTTCCACAGAGACAGTGGCCGGCCTAATGCTGTTTTCTTCATCTGATCTAGCTATAACACTAAACAGTTGTTGGCTGCCACACGCCCATAGCAACAGTCGATGGGGCTGATTAGAAAACTGTCTGATGAAGGTGAAGGATGAGCATTCAGACCTCCATCACATGGAAAGAGCCTGCAGATGAATTCACCTAACTTCATAAACAAACTGAATCAATTGCAACGAGAAGCCTTTCTGAATGAGTCTACTTTCCTGGCGCATACAGGACCAGTACTGGGTAGTAAACGTCTCGTCTTATGATTTCCTCCTCTGTCGAAGCTTTATTTTGGTGCTTTTTGTTTTGATGTTACCATAGCAACTGATGCGAAATAATAACGTCATCAAAAGGTTCCATTTCTGTTTGGAGACACACGTCTGAGAGGATCGGGCTAACTCATGGCCCGGTCAAAAGTCGTTCCCTCCAAAAAGTCCCGGAAGTTCCGATAGTGGAAACACGCCTGTAACGTGTCATATTATTTCCTGAGTAACGGTAACGTAGATACAGTTATGGATATAGTAATTAAGTAATTACTCCGTTACTCAAAATGTGGCTGCGTTAGTAACACCGTTATACTCTAACACTGTTATTTCCTGCACTGTACAGGACAGATTGAAACTCATTCAATTCAAGAGCATGAATATTCAAGGGTATTCCCTTTGATAACTTTTGTTAAGTACTTGATTAAGCAATAATGTGAGACAGAAGAAGCAGGTTTTAGACAATGGAGAAAAAAAAAGGTCAAATGTGAGTTGATGTAAAAAACATTTCCCAGTGAAAGAACTAAATGAACTTTAGCCAGAGAAGCTAAATGATAATAGTGGAAAAGGGTAAAGATCAAATACATGAGGGGATAGGGAGCCAGAGGAGGATCTGGAGGACAGGGTTTACACAGTGTTCTTTCCCACATCGCACATAATCTAGATATGTTAAGACTATTGCGTGCTCTACAGCCATGAAAACACTGGAATCAGTTCACAAACATGCACGTAAATCATGAGACAAGAAACCATTCATCTATATTCCAAGGAATTACTGACCGCTGGGAAAACCTCATCACACTCCAGATTGTCTGTTTAGTGTGTTAGATTTTAGGTTTATCAACTTCACATTTACCATTATATAGAGTGATTTTTGGGACAAATTTAAGCTTATTCACAGGAAAGTCATTAATGCATGTGTCTTTGGTTGTAGTTGAGCATAAAATAAATAATTACAAACTCTAAAATGAGTCCATTTGTACTTCTAATGTGTTGTGTGTTTGAAATTTGTCAGAATACGAATAAAAAAGTTATGACATCAGAAATTACATTTACAAAATGAATGTAAGAAACAGAAAAATGCTGAGAAAAAAATATACAAAACATGGTACAATCTACTTAAACTAACACACAGGGGAAAAAAATACCCACACACATAAAAGTACTGAAAAATCCAAAACATATTTAAAAACTCAAAACCACAAAAAATGCAATAAAATATAAAAAACATATGCATAAATATTAATATTTATGCAATTAACATTACCCTAAATATCAACCAATCTGTGAATCAACTGGTACATTTTCGATACAAAGTAGTAGATGCACAAATCTCATGTAGTATTAGACCAAGGCTGCGTCCCATTACAAGCACTTCCACTTCCACTTCCACTTCACTTTGTTTGGAGTGGACTTCAAAAGCGAGTCATCCCTCGAAAATGAAGTAAGAAGTCTAATCTTTCCTGACAGATTGAGACACACACAGGTGAAAAAAAAAGTCATGTGTTACAATATCAAGCACAACTTTCTTTGATGTCCAGTTTCAGTTGCAGATGATAGTGTGTGAAAATGCCATCGCCAAACGTAATGCTGCCTCTTATGTTGGGTTTTATGTTGGGTATGCTGGGAATAATTTTTATCATTTGAGTGGGGTCTGTCCAATATTCCGACATCCCAATGTTCCGACAGATGTATAGAATTACGTAATGTAATACAACAGTTACACCTATGTTTCAGTACAATATTGACCTTCCACTACATTAAGAATGGTTTAATTTATTTAAAAAAAAAAAAAAAATATATATATATATATATATATATATATATATATATATATATACAGTATATATAGATTAAGTTTCTAGAAAAAGATTTGTAAACGTCTAGCACTCTTTTTTTCAGAGGGAAAGAAGTATGGCCAGGGCCCTGTATCTTACTAGCTTGTTGGAACATCGGGATGTTGGAATAATAATAATAAATATTATCCCATTTAAATCAGGCCCGGGCCAGTTCGGGTCTGACATTTAAAGCGGGTTTCATGATCCAGTTTGATAATTAATTTTTGCCTGTTGAATAAAAGCAGGACAGGGTTCAGCTCCATCTGTCTGAGCACATTGACCCAGGTTTGTCTCTTAGTTTATTTTTATTCACTGAAGCTTAATTACAAGTTATTGTGTGTCTCGGATAAAATGGCGAACAACGTCCTACTTATTTTGTTAATGGTGTGATTCATGGTTGAAATGTACAGTAAAGACAATGATTATGTAACAGAAACATAAAAAAATTGTTCAGCTTCTATTGGTGTTTATCTAAATTTTCTCTCAGCTGTCAGGTCTCTTTTTGTTTTTGCCGGGTTCGCACAGTATTCTGGGTAATATGATCTTCCACCCTGTTCGTAGTGGGGTTCCCACCCACACTCGGTATGAAGTATTTTGAAGTAGGGATGGCGAAATTCATTAACCAGTTGAAGTCGGTCACCGAGAAAAGAAACGCTTGCATTGTCGGCACACACACACACACACACACACACACTCGAAGCCATTTACGCGGCAAGCTTCAGTCACTTCGCTTTTTAAACGTGGTCGAGCGATGTTATGTTAAAAGCTCATTTTAAAGCGCGATACCTAGAGAGAACATTCCATGTTACAGTAAATTATGCTGCTAAGTATCATGGGAAATAAACCTTAGCGATGTCCACCAGTCTGCGTCAGTACTGCAAAAACTGCTTTTGCCATAGTCCACCCATCATGTCATTTTTAAATAGTCCTGTCAGATGGATAATACAACTCATCTACCACACGTTTGGGTTTCATGATGGTCCCAGTCTTTAGCTCTAGAAGTTCTATTACCTCACATCAGCTTTATGTTTTTAGTTTTTGAGTAAACGTTCTAAACTGGCACGAAATTGTCACACCACAGACATTAACTGAGCTATGCGTTTGCTATTAATACATTTCATCTTGTACTGCTAATGTTCAAATTCATCATTTTTATAAGTTTTACAAGTTTCTGCTGGCTATTTTTTTTTAACTGGTGACGAAAAATTATGACCGGACAACGTTGATGCGGTCAACCATCGGTCATTGGTTACCATCCCTATTGAAGTGATTTTTAGCACTTTGACTCAACCTCAAACATAATGGGATACACTACACTTCCAAGTGAACGCACAAAAGTGAGTGTTCGGGATAAACGGCAGTGGAAGTGGTAGTAATGGGACACAGCCCAAGTGGATCACAATATACTGAAAGGAAATTCTGGATTTTTTCCCCCCTTTTATTCATAAAAACATTCAGCAACCTCACATATATTTCCATCTGGTGAATACATACAAACACACTTTTTCTGGAATAGTAATATTAAAAGAATAAAGCAACATAGTCATGGGAATGGGAGTGTGTTAGCAGGAAAGCAGAAGAGTTCTGGATGTACTGAAGGTCATTATATTCAGCTTTAACTCCCAGTTCTAAGATAAACTTTGTGATATACTGAGGTCACTGGCAAAGACCAAGAGCCACTTCATGTTCAGGCTCAAAAAACAGATACGCTTTTCAAACACAGGACTTCAGTTAATCGTTTATAACTTATTTATGGGTTTAAATTGATATTAGAACGATGCTTTTCTTTCCTGTTTTCTTTTTCTAAGAACAGATGTCTATCATCCATTTATATGAAATGCATTGTACTATTGATGTGTTTACTTGCTTTTAAGGACATAACCAATGCCAGGGATTCAACCTGTTAGAACACAGGTGGTGAACGGGCTAAAATAAAACACACATAAAACAATCTGTTTATCAACATCTTTTTGCCAGGAATATAATGAAAGCTAAAATTACATGAAGAATAAAAAACTGAATGTGCAATTCTTAGATGTCGAATCCCTTTAGGGATGGGGGTGGTGGTGGCTCAGTTGTTAAAGCAGGTCATCCAGTTATTATTAAGGGGAGAGGGGTAGTGTGTTTGAGTGGGTATTTTTTAGTCTGTCTGTCTGTCTGTTTGTTAGCACCTTTATGCAAAAACTACTGGACCAATTTCCATGAAATTTTCAGGAAAGGTACACGGAGGTGCAGAATATATCCCATTACATTTTGGTGAATGTAGATCAAAGGTTAAGATCAAAGACACCGAAAATGTGTTTTCACAATTTTAAGAGATAGAGGAAATCAGGCTAAATGTGTGCAAGGGAGGTGGGGTTTGTTGTGCCGGACAACACTTGTTACTAAGTGTGTTGGGACAGTTTATTTTACGAAATTGATTGATTGATTTATTTGATGTAAAGGAAAAGCAAAAGAAAAAAGAAAAACATGTGGTGGCTGGCACAACAAACTTCACCCCGTTTGCACACATTTGACCTGATTTGCTGCATCTATTTTGTTACCGACATTCACCAAAATTTAATGGGGTCTATCGTGGACCACCTTGTACCTTTCCTGAAATTTTCATGGAAATTGGTGCTGTAGTTTTTGTTTAAATTTGCTTACAATCAAACAAGCAGACAGACAGATAGACAAACAAACTGACTCAAACACAATACCCCTCTCCCATTCAAGATGCTTGATAATTAAACAACAGAAATTGAGCTACAAGTTACTGGAAAAGACAGATATGTGGCAGTTCATTACAAAAAATGTGGCTGCATTACTTAAGGAAATAACGTTATTATATTTTGGACGTTTATTACAAAATGCACCTTTATTACCTCCGCCAAGGAGGTTATGCTTTTGCCAGAGTTTTTTTTGTCTGTCTGTCTGTTAGTTATCAAGATAACTCAAAAAGTAATTTCATGACATGTTGGGGGTGTCACAAGGAACAAATGATTAGATTTTGGTGATGATCCAGAAGAGATCCTGGAGTCTGGATCACTTCGAAATTTTACATTGCGGTAAATGGAGAATACATTTCAGAGTGATACAGAATCCAGGATCTCTTCTGGATCATCACCTAAATCTAATCATTTGTTCCTTCTGACACCCCCAACAGGTCATGATATTTTCATCAAGATCCGTCCATAACTCTTTTGATTTATCTTGCTAACCAACAGACAGACAAACAAACTCTGGCAAAAACATAACCACCCCCCTCCTCTTCATTCGGAGGGGGGTGGTCTGCCTTGGCGGACGTTTGTGCTCTCAAAGTGCTTTTCTAGTTACAAAATATGGCTCAACATGCCTACTGTTGTGTGAGTGTGTGTGAACAGGTGAATGTGAGGAAGTGTAAAGCACCTTGGGAATCATGAAGGTGCATAAAATGTGCTTTATATATATATATATATATATATATATATATATATATATATATAGTTTTGAATTTATATATATATATATATAGTTTTGAATTTATATATATATATATAAATTCAGTCCATTTACCATATCCCTTGACCAGTGAATCAGGAGCAGTTTCCATGTGAACCCAGTTATGCTACAGTAATGCACACTTTTACTGTCTTCAATAATAGGCCATGAACTGCTCATATCAAATCTGAAACAGTTCCAGTCAGCGTTGACTATGGACTTCATTCAGTCTATTAAGTGAGCAGTTAGCAAAGTGTCATCTCTAATCAGTTTCTGACATCTTTCTTCTTCTACAAGAAAAAGGTCTTACTACGAGTCAACTCAACACCCACTGCTGCCAACAATAACTGACGACAACAAATTCTGCATTTTCATGTACAGAAATACTCCGTCATTTCTGCTTTTTACGTCCTGTGTGAGTGCAGAACATACACTCAAGTCAGTATTGGATTTGGTTTGTTCTTCAGCCTTTTTAGACCATATGAGGAGACGACAGCTGTCTGTCAGTCAGGCTACCTTTTCTGGTGATAGTCGTCAGTGGGGTTGGTGTGTCTTTGCTAGGGCTGCACGATATTAGAAAAACCTGACGTTGCGATTTTTTTTTAAGCCTGTGATATATATTACGATCTGAAAAAAAAAACCAAACATAACAGCTGTGTGGTGCCGACGTAAACGGTCAAACAGATTAGTGGTCAACTGAACATATGTTTAAGTATCATCCTTCTTGTAGCTTAAATAATTAGATAAAATTAATAATTAAAAATAAATAAATAGAATTAAAAATAAAATTAAAAAAAAAATTTAAATAAATAAAATCACAAATAAATAAAAAGGAAAAAAATCCACATAACTGATATAATAACTAAGCTTTTCTTTCTGGCACCAACTCTTGGTTTTGGGTGATTTTCCTCTTGTTGGTTTTGGGTGATTTTCTCTTGTTGGTTTTGGGTGATTTTCTCTTGTTGGTTGTTCATCTTTCAGTCTTGTTACCAGTGACTCACTTCAAACTGGTTCAAAATAATTGTAATGTGCTCAGTGTGTTTCAGGTTCTATTGAACTTAGATGAGAAAATGTTGAGTTAATTCGTCTCCTATTGCACACATGTACATTGCGATGTCTATGTTTAAACAGTATATTGTGCAGCTCTATGCCTTTACACTGTGCAGTTCAGCAGCTGTGTGCTTCAATGCATTCATTTTCAATGCCTTTATGTTGTTGTTCCATGTGGGTGGGAAAGAGGTAATTTAGAGAAATGTGAACAAAGGATCTCAACCTTTTGCAACTTAAAAGCTGCATTGGACTGGTAAAAAATACTGAGAACAAAAAAAACACACCTAATAAATGTAATAAATACTGGGCTATCATTTGTCACTGTAAAGCCACTACAATAAGCAAAATTCATATTCGACTCACTTTTTTTTTTTTTTATACATATTTTTCCTTCGACACTCATGGAAAACTGAAATTCCTCCAATTTTTTTCTTTTGTGTTTTATAGAAACTAAAACTCACTTTGTTTGCTTTAGATGGAAAATCAGTGGAGGAGAGAAATTGTGAATTTCTATTTAAAATAATTATGATTTGTCTCATGATTGTGACTTTTTATCTCATAATTGTACATTTTTTATCTCATAATTATGATTTTTTATCTCAATTGTGATTTGTTTCCACTCCATTTTTTTCTAAATTTCCTGCTCACACCCACAAAATTGACTCTAAAAATTACAGGAAACGTCATACAATTTAACTTAAAACAAACACCGACAACACCACCTGGGATAGACCCAGAACCAGTAGGACACAGGTTCGTTCATTGATGAGGCATTAGTGTTCCATATGTCCCAATTATTTATTTCATTGCATGGTTGTTAAGAGTTTCCTCATTTTCTTTTCTTTCAACTTTCAGTTAAAAATCAAAATAGAGTCATAAAATTGCATACAAAAGTGTGACAAAAAGGCAAGACAGCACTTCAAGAAAGTGTTGAAGATTTCAACAATTTCAAGTCTTTGTTCAACAGAGGGCTCCATCTAGAGGACTAAAAAGAAACAACTAATCCTTCATGAAGACTCATTTTAACATCACTACTATAGGCTAAGGGCGGCACGGTGGTGCAGTGGTTAGCACTCGTGCCTCACAGCCTCCCTGGTTCGAATCCCACACCAGACCTTTCTGTGTGGAGTTTGCATGTCCTCCCCGTGTCCGCGTGGGTTTTCGCCGGGCACTCCGGTTTCCTCCCACCATGCACTGATAGGTTAATTGGTTAATCTAAAATTGGCCATAGGTGCGAATGTGAGAGTGATTGTTTGTCTATATATGTTCAGCCCCGCGATGAACTGGCGTCTCATACAGGGTGTACCCCGCCTTCGCCCATTGTAGCTGGATTAGGCCCCCAGTGACCCCCGCGACCCTAGTGAGGATAAAGCGGGTTCAGATAATGAATGAATGAATATAATAGACTATAATTGTAAGTGGCTTTGGATAAAAGTGTCTGCCAAATGTAATGTAATAATTACGAAGCAGCAGCTTGATTGCAACAACCGTAGGAATCAACATATTAATACCGGTAGTGTGGAATATATGCATCATCACAACAAGACCAGGAGTATGTGCAGAACAACAGGATTAATGTTAAAGAGGAATTAACCGTTTCCATGTCAAAGGAATTATGGAATTCAGAATTAAGAGTGAAATAAACCAGTGACTTTATTCAGAATTAAGTTGAATTTGGAATTATTTTTTTCAACTGGTCACCTTAAAGAGGAATAAAATTGTATTCAGAATTAAACAGGAATAAAAACTGTCATGTACGGTAAACAGGGCTTATTTGAGTCTGCCTGAAGCACCTAACCATGGGGGCATCCAAGGGAAACACTACTTCCACTTGATATGGAAGCTCATTTCTCATGCTGATATCCATGATTTTCTGTTTTAAATCACTACCCACAGCTCATGACCATTTGGTGAGGGTAATAACATAGATCAGGTGGTAACTACAGAGTGTTACCTTTCCCCTTAACTCCACTCTTCACCACAGTAGACTGGTCCGACATCACTGCCAGTGAAGCTCTAAACCATCTGTCAGTCCTCTGTTCCATCCTTCCTCCACCTGTGAACAAGATCCACAGATACTTAAAATCTTCCACCTGCGGCAGGAGTTCATCCCAAACCCAAAGCACACACTCTATCCTACTCCAACTGAGTAGGATTTGCAGATGCGCAGGGTGTGATTCACCACAAACCACTCCAGTACAAGCTGGAGGTGAGGCCGACAGAACCATAGAGTCTTAAAAGAATAATAATAATAATAATAATAATAATAATAATAATAATAGGAGCAGTGGCTCTGTATCTCACTGTTAGGTTCTGTCAAGAATCAATAACAAGTTGAATTTGTGAGTTTTTCAGGTTGTGTTTCTATGTTAGAGGTATGTGGTCTCCATGTAGGAGATCAGAGGATGGTACTTTCACTGCAGGAGAACACATTGAATGAAAGAAATACTCTGGTAAAAGTAGAAATACTGATTCAAGTCTTTTACTTAAATAAAAGTTTAAAAAAAAAAAAAAGTACAACTTCTCAATTGTAAAAGTTAAAAGTAAAACCAGAAAATTTTCAAAAATATCCAAAAAATTAAGCATTTAACAGTGAGTTACTGTGTAGATGATGCGCTTTATTAGGTCATGGTACTCGGTTTAGTGGGTATGGACAGGAAATTAGAGATTTTATTTAAAAGGGGGGGGGGGATTGAGATTAAAAAAATAAATAAAAAATCGAAATCATGAGATTAAAAAGTCAAAATTATGAAATTAAAGTAAAAAGTATGAAATTAAAGTCATAGTTTAATCAGAAATAGTGAATTATTAGATTAAAATATCCACATTATGATATAGTCAGTCACAATTTCTGATTTATGCCTTATTTTTCATACTGTCACATTAGTTTGAATAAGTAATGAGTCTATTCCGAGAATGTAGAATATAAAGTACAGATATTTATACAAAAATGTAGGGAGTAAAAGTAAAAAGTTGCCAGAAAAATAAATACTCAAGTAACGTACAGATACCTAAAAATTGCCTCTACTTAGTTACTTCCACCTCTGTATTTAGATTTTTTTAATCCTTGATCAATGAGCTACTGCAGGTGCTTTAGTCTTTCATCCATGCTGTTCTGAATTATCCACATATGTCCTGTGTTTTTAATGTTATATTGTCAAATGTTTGTGAAACTGCTCCACAAATATACCTACGGGTTTTTAATAAAGTCACTTTGAACTTTGTTTGACTTCCTATCAGTGCTCAGTAGTAAATATAGTGATATTTATAACCATTTCCACATTATAAGACATGAAAATAACAATGTTTTTGTTTGTTTTTACCCAGCCCCCAAAAGGGAAGAGGGTTATTGAGTTTGAGTCAGTTTGTTTTTTGGTCTCTGTAAAAAAATAAAAAATAAAATAAAAATAAAACATTGTAAAGTCAACATCATATAAATCAGTATCATCCAGACATTTAGGAATATTAAATTAATTCCACCTTAGTACGTCTAAATAATTTTTATTATTTTTTTTTGCAGATATTTGTTATATCTGAATATGTATTTTCCAGATAACTAGTAAATATTGAACAGTTTTCCTCCTAAAATTGATTTGGATTTACTCAACATGTGCAATCTTATGTAAATCCAGAATAATTCACCTAGTAATTGTATTATTTTGGATTTAATTATTATGTTTGAATTTACTTAATAAAATCAATTGTTTTGAATCAAAATTGAAATGCTTAAAATCTAATCAATTATTTTAATTGTCACTTTGTTTCCATAATTTATTTAAGTAGACAATGGTCAAACTGTTCTGTTCTTTAATATAATATTGCACCTTACCTTTTTCGCACCTTAATGTTTGTCTGTTTTACTTATAATTTTACTGCTTGCTGTTGTCGCAAAGCAATTTCCCAATTGTAGGATCAACAAAGTACTTCTATTCTATTCTATTCACAGTATTTGATCAGCCAGTGAGTTCAAAAGCATACATGTCATTGTCAGGTGACTGAACTGGATGGACGCCCTCCATTGTTTGACTGCATGTGAACATTCTATGCATAAAAATTAAAACCAGAACAGTCCAGGCTGCAGTTGGAACCATTACCACTACCTCACACTATTGTGAACTAAGTAGACCATGGACCTTATACTCCCCACTGCCTAAATAAACAGCGGTCGTACACATTCATCACTTCCGGTTATGTGTCCAGACAGGTATTGTGATATTCAAACCATTCCCAATTATAATTGGATACTTTTCTTTTTTAATTCTGAAGGAATAACTAGCTTGTTTGATGACCATTTTCACAGCTTTTACATTTTAATGTAACCTCCACAGCCCACTACACACTGCTCTGAGCTCAATAGGAATTAATGAATGAAGTTAAATGACTGGGATTTGGTTTAGGCAGAGAAAATGGAAAATGTCAGTGATTAGTCACCCCCCCCATACACACACACACACACACACACACACACTAAAGCTACTTTGCACTTGTTGAGGTGAAAATAAGCAGACACAGAACTCACCTTAATGCAGACTTCTTCAGTTGTCAGCTTTTGTTGAATGTGAAAATGGTGTTTATTCTCCTTTTTAACTCTTCTACTCATAATAATAATAATTGTACTGACCTGGAAGTTCTGGGTTGGGTTGCTGTAGGTTCCCCCTAGTGTGTGAAGAAATAATGGCCTTGTCCAAAAACGGGGAGTGGCTGGAAGTCATGTAGCATGAGGGAGTCCCACAAGATCAAGCTCACTACAGGATATACTTACAACATGGAGGAGACAAGAGAAAATAGTATTTATGATGGACCACAGTTCTATAATTATGAACCACAGTGGAGAGAGAGAGGCCAGGGCAATAGAGAGAGGGACAGACACAGGAATGATAGGCAAAGGAGGGAGATAGAGCTTAATAATCAGTGGCAAATTGGCCAAAATACCTGGTGAATGTATTAGTAGCACAGAGGCTAATGCTATGAGTTCACATCAGGCATGTTTACCTTCTTATCTTAATTAATGTACTGTGATGGTAATACTTTCAGGGTTTTTTTTTCAGTAAACCTGTTCTTTTTTTAAGGACAAAATGTTTTCTTACAAAATACATCATTGTGTTGCCGTGACACCCATATAGTCATTGCAGCACTTAGCCAGTTGCTAATGCTACTTCCAGACAGGGGCTTGGCAGTTTCTAACCATCAGATTTACACAATGAATCATGGTTAACGTCTTCATTCGCTCAATAGTTTAACAGTCTACACTGTCCATACTATGCTGTAACAACCCTCATTACTTTACTGATACTTTGAACATAGTTAACTGCTCTGTTACTGTGGTGATAGGCTGTCGCAGCAGCCACGACAGACCAGTATGTAGGAAAAATAGGAACTTACTCCCAACTGCGCCAGATTCTGTAGGTAGCTCCAAAGGTGAAGTTGACTCATTCGTGTGCACGGAGGGAACAGCATCACTGACCAGTGTCACACGGTCAGTGTCACACCAAAAGCCCATCGTGTCCTCCATCACATCCCCAGGATGATAACACTCCAGAGCAAAATGACTGAGTGAATGGTGACAGATGAGACTGTGAAGTCGACTATCTTCATCTGCACAAAACTCACCCAAACCCCAAAGTTCTTACATTTTCTACTATGAAAATGATGAACACGATGTCCTGGAGCTGGAGCACAAACACAATAATTCAACATGTTGACTCTTAAAATGCTCTCACTCACAAATCCTTCTGCTTCTACTTGTATACCCACAACATAGAATTCAGCTAATCCACCATTATATGTTTACCTCATGTTACGTCACATGACGTACCCCCGGTGGGAAAGGAACAGGACAGAAACTTGCGAGTGTATGTGTGTTATGGGTTTATGAAATAAAACCTGAAAATACAAACCCAAAACTAAAACAATAAAACTTAAGACCCATAAAGACTCCTAAGTGAAATCAAAACCTTGTTTAAACAAGACAAACAAAAACCAAACGGACCCAGTCAGCTGGGGGCGCGGCGTGCGTATGAATGCGTATTTAAGAACGAGGAGAGGCGCTAATGGTGGATCTGAATCAGCTGTGTTACATTACACTCTTTTTCCTCCCTCATTCCCACTTACGCCAGTGAGAGGACAGGAGATTGAACGGAGGACGGATGCACCAGTGGGAGGAACAGAGAGGTGAAGTTACGCCAGTCTGCGTGGCGTGTCAAACTTGCAAAAGTCGTCTGGACACACTCTGTTGGTGCACCTGGTCTGCAAAACTAGACCTTTATATGTTCATATATAAATGACTCCGAAGACTGTTGATTTGTAATTATTTGCAAACACGACATAACTTTATTCTCGCACAGATTCTGCTTAAATGAAAAAATAAAAGCTGCAGTTTATTGAGAAAAACTTACTGCAGTTTTTTTTCCAATGAAGTAAAATACATCAGCGAAACACAAGGGAAAGACAGTGAATTTAAAATTCTCTTTATTGAAACATCTTCCTCTGTAACATGACCACCATTTATATTCATCTGAAACATAACTGACATAAAATGAAGTACTGTCTCATATTTTAACGCTGCAAACTACGCAGTGAAAACACACAATAAAACAACCAGAGGACTATTTAGTCTAACAGTCGCCATCAGGAGAACTGAGATCATTTCCAGCTCAGCTTTTTTGAATGAGACTGTACAAAACCAACATTGGCATAATCTGTATTTTCTGTGCCAAGCCATGTTTTAAAAATAATTTAAGAGAAAGACCTAGGGTGGTAATCTTTTTTCATATATGCCTACTGAAAGCCATGTTATGTTTGGGTAGAGGGCTTTATTTATCTTCACAAACCAAGGCGTCGCATCGGATTTAAAACAAGAAATCAACGGCTGTTGTTTCCAAGTCCATTTTAATGCTTTCTTCCCCCTCTGAATTATCATCATGTTATTTAACAAGAGCAATGAAATGTGTGAGACTGGGAAAAAATTGGGAAAAAAAAACAAAAAAAAACACTTATATGGAAATGTAAAAATGGACATTGTGAGACTGTACAAACATAGATTATTAGAATGCAGTAGAAAATAACAGACATGGGACGGTTTAATTTGTAAGAGCAAACAGAGTGAAATAATGGCAGCATATGAATATCTGGCTGACAATACTGACTACTGTTTTAATTTACTTTTTTAATGGATTAGGTAAAAAATACCACCCAGTACTAGTGGAGCTGCACTGTATATTATTTAAGCATCAACATCACAATATATATGTGTGTGTGTAATAGTCACATGGTGGGTCCTGGAATTTATTTATTTTTTTATGTTTTTTTATTTTTCTTTCTTTTCTTTTATGTATTTTTTTTCTTTATTGTTTATTATTTATCTTTTTGTATTTATTTATTTTTATTACCTCCATCAAGGAGGCAGACAGACAGAGTTTGTCTGTCTGTCTGTCTGTTTGCAAGATAACTCAAAAAGTTATGGACAGATTTTAATGAAATTAACAATTGATAATGGGGAGATCTGGAAATGATTAGATTTTGGGGGTGATCTGGAAGTGATCCTGGATTCTGGATCACTTTGAAATGTATTCTCCATTTACGGCAGTGTAAAATTTCAAAGTGATCCAGAATCTCTCCGGGATCACTACCAAAATCTAATCATTTGTTCCTTGTTGATACTCCCAACATATTCTGAACACAACCTTTCATTAAGATCTGTCCATAATCCATTATCTTGTTAAATAACAGACAAACTGGTAAAAACATAACCTCCTTGGCCTCTCAGAGTGCTGTTCTAGTTAATTTTTATAATTAAAATTTGAATTAATTAATTTCTTTTTAATTATTAATTTTATTTAATTATTTTGGCTACAAGGAGGATGATACTGAAACATATGTTCTGTGTTGAAAACTAATTTGCTTGACCATTTGCATCAGTATCACACAGCTGTTACATACTCTTGAGTATTTTCCATATACTTCAATATATATCGCAGGGTTAAAAGAAAAAAAAACAAAACGCAATGTTAGTTTTTTCTAATATTGTGCAGCCCTAAGTACTAGGTTACACAATAAAATATTTTTTTTATTTTTTTTTTACACTGCTTTAGAATGTTTAAGAATGTATCTGCTTCAGACATTAAATGTGTTAAACCTTATATATTTTAATAAGATGATTCAGAAAACAACTGAAAAGTGCTGGTTAGCTCATGTTTTTAATATTTGAAATTTTACATTGCAGTAAATCAAGAATACAATTCAAAGTGATTCAGAATCCATAATAATAATAATAATAATAATTATCATTTGTTCCTTGTGACACCCCCAACACCTCATGAAATTTTCATCATGATCCATCCATAACCATTTGAGTGTCTTGCTAACTAACAGACAGACAAACTCCTTGGCAGAGGTATAACATATATATAACATAATGTAAACACAGCTATTCCCATTAATCATGTAAACAGTTTGGATGTTTAATCTCTTTTACTAAATTGTAAATGTAGTCAATGTCTTCATTAGAATGATATTACATTCAAGTGTCTGAATTAAGGTGATATACAGTACAGTATGTATATCCCTTTTATGTACTGAAATAATAAAATATAGATATTTGTGTTGAACACAGGGTTACCTTTTCATTCTTTACAGTTTAGCGGTTGTACTCTCAGCTTGGTGTCGAGAGACATTCGAAAGACATTCATCTTACAGATATATGCAGTATTACAGAAGGACCTTTCTGCTGTTTTAAAGCCACTGTGATGATCAAAACATTAAGTTATATTTATTTATATACTTTATGGGGTGTCATTTACATTTTTTCTAAGGAAACAACCGACAGTAGCATGTTCACTGGAAGCACCGTGCGCCTTAAGATGATAAAAGTTTTTTTTTTTTACTTTGGTGTCTTCCAGCAGTAGTCGTGAGATGACATTGTGGCTTCAAAGATTTAGACTGTTGACACTGTGGGCTGAAATAACAAAGCACGCACAAGACAAAATCAATTTCCACCAAAATAGGCTGACTTTTTCACAGGCAATGCCAACACAATGATTAACTGATAGATATGAAAACTAGAAGCAGGGAAGTGAAATAATGTGCAGTATATGAATATATAAATGAGTGAAATAAAAGAAAAGTATGTGGTTGTATTTAGAGTAAGAATAAAAAAATAACCACCATTCTTCGAACTGTGATAATTTCTTATCTTCAAAATGTGACTGACATCGTCCCATTGTGTTGTTCTAACTGATAAAATCATTAAAAACATCATAATATATTATATGTGCTGGAATCTTTTGTTTACTCTCTAGTTTGTAGTCAACTCAAGTTTAGAGTCAAGTTCAGATCAAATTAGTGATGCTGCAGCAGTGCAGGTGTTTTATAGATAAACTGTAGGGGAGGGCTTTGTAATCTATCTAATCTGTGACTTTAGGGAATATCTATGTGCTCTGAATACGGGGGGATCATACCCACTGTTTGTTCATGATGCAAAGAGCTTCTTTGTACAGACTATGAAAGGTTGATTCTTGTCAAGGAAACACAAACATTAAAGGTTTACCTTCATTCTTGACTGTTTAAGAAGAGACGATAGAGTATAGATATGTTTAGACTAGAAAGGTTATTATTGTTATTAATGACACTGGGCGACAATCTTACATAGTTTCATAAGATGAATCAGAAAACAAATGATTTTAGTGTTGGTTAGTTCATGTTTTTAATATATATGGATGGTGTGTTATTCCACATATATGGTGGTTTATGTACATGTATAAATATTGGGACGGCCATGACCGAAGGGTTGGTGGTTCGATTCTCGCTCTGTCCTAGTCAGTCCGTTGTGTCCTTGGGCAAGACACTTTACCCTCTTTGCCTCCAGTGTCACTCACACTGGTGTATGAATGAGTATGAATGTTGGGTGGTGGTCAGAGGGGCCGTAGGCGCGAAATGGCAGCCACGCTTCTGTCAGTCTGCCCCAGGGCAACTGTGACTACATATGTAGTTTACCACCACCAGAGGGAGCTTGTGAGAGTGAATGAATAATGGAACACTAATGTGAAGCGCTTTGGGTGCCTTGAAAAGCGCTATATAAATCTAATCCATTATTATTGTATAAATATTCCACTAGAAAGAACCTGTAAAGTGAATGGATCATGATGTACAGACAGTGTTTTGAAGTAGATCTGGTAGACCAATATTCCTATTTTTATGGGGACATTGATCCCTTTACTCTTTTTTTTTTTATTTTTTAATTATTATTATTACCTTCGCAAAGGAGGATATGTTTTAGCCAGTCTGTTTCTCTGTCTGTTAGTTAGCAAAAAGTTATAGACGGATCTTGATGAAAATTTTGTGACATGTTGGGGGTGTCACAAGGAACAAATGATCAGATTTTGGTGATGACCTGGAAAAGATCCTGGATTTTAGATCAATTTGAAATGTATTCTCCATTTACCGCAATATAAAATTTCAAAGTGATCCAGAATTCAGGATCTCTTCCGGATCATCACCAAAATCTAATCATTGTGTGATGCATATTTATGCAAATTTATAAAAGCATTCAGTTGTTTTAAAGTATGGGGCAAACAAACAAAAAGTGTATTTTTCAAAGGGTTGAAGATGTGTTTACTTTTTAAAAATTATTTATTTTATTATTTTTTTAATTATTTTATTTCTTCTTTTTTGAATATTTGTGGTATATTTTTAAAACAAATTTTTGTATTTATTGATTATTTTTATTTTAATTGATTACTTGGTCCTAATGAGACATGGAAATGTTTGTGTTTTGTATTCTGATTTCCCACGAAAATACAATAAGAACCACAAAAATGTAGAGGAAAAAATATACAAAACATGCAACAAATCCACAAAAATTAACCAAATATATAAACTAATACAAAAAAGCGATGAAAAAATCTTCTAAAATAAAAAAATATGAATGTATATGCATTAAACATGTTTATTCAACACAAAATAACTTGAAACAAAACAACTGTTCCAATTAATTGCATTATAGGTTAATCTGTGTTAATGCGTTAATTTTGACAGAAATTTTTATTTCTATAGCACTTTTCAAGCCACCCAGAGCGCTTTACAGTATTGATCTATTATTCATTCACTCTCACATTCTCCCTCTGGTGGTGGTAAACTACATCTGTAGCCACGGCTGCCCTGGGGCAGATTGATGGTAGCGTAGCTGATAATTCACACCAAACAGCCCTGACACCCACAACCCAACATTTATACACATTCATACAAGGAGTTCTTGCACAAAGGCACAACGGACAGAAGAGGAGAAAGCAGGAGCCACAGCCGTCCCAGAATTACACACATTTCAGTACAAGTAAGTTTAGCTTAAATAAAATATACAAAAATTAGAGCTGTCAAAATGAACGTATTAACACAGATTAACCCCTCATTATGATTCATCTGATTAAAAATTTTAATACAATTACATTTTGTTTCAAAATTTTTTGTTAAAACTGTTGAAGGTGTTGAATAATTGCATATTTATTCACATTTTTGGAAATGTTTAAGATATATTTTCTGTATTTTGGAAAAGGTTTTGATTATATTGAATTCATAATTGATTTATTAATTAATTTATTATGTATAATTCATCATCTCTGCATTTTTTTTTTTTCATTTGCATATTACTGGGGGGGGGGGTTGTATTTTAGGGGGAATTTGAGTACAACCCCCTGATTTATACACTCATTAAAATAAACCATAATAAAACCATAAACCAATCAGAGACACCTCGTCACCGCGTCATGGATATGTTTTCTACCGTGCAAAAACAGCTGAAAACAAAACAATCTGGATGTTTTTTCAAAATACAACCAATACACAATGTATTCAATAACAATGGAGAACACAGTGATATTAATGAAATAACCATAGAATGACACCGTTAACAGTTCAGACAGTTCAAAGTACAAAAAAGAAAAGAGGTGAAACCCTACAGCAAAATAGGTTTGTTGAGCCGCATTTTGTAATAAAAAAACTTTTTCATTTCATTTTGTAATAAACTGCCACAACGCATGTTGTAATACATTTTGTTGCATTTCTATTTCCAAAATAAATTTGTAATTTCAAATTGTCCATGTCTAATATGTCTGATTACCAGCCAAGCCATTAATCAGTAGGAATGTTTCCCAAACACCTCCTTGAGTTTTAATGCCACACCACCAAAGCACCTGCGGCTGCAATATATAAAAATGTATTATATAATGTGAGAAAATGTATTACAATACGCTTCTGTATTACAAAATGTGGCTCAACAAGGTTTCATCATTCAAAAAGCAGAGGTCAAATGTCAAGGAATATGTTTGTTTGTACAAAAACAAAGAATCAGTCCCTTTTACAATACCTTGTTGAATTGACAATGTAAACTTTGTCTTCACTCTCATCTGACATTTGAGGCTTAAATTACGTCTGTGAACAACAACAGTCTGTTACAGCAAAAAGACAAACGTTCTTGCTGTTTTGTCCTGTATTACCATACGTCTGACAATAGACGCAGTCACTTCAATTTCTCAGTAATCATTTCACAATGGTTTGTTCAAGCAGAGCTATTGTGACCGTAACACCACCAGCAGCAGCAGCAGCAGCAGAAGCACTCAGACTGGATTGGCAGTGGAGTGAAAAGATCATCTGTCACTAACCCTTCTCAGAATTTACCAGAGCATGTTTCACCGCTTTAGGAAAACCGCCCTAAATGTACTAATCCTGTTGCTAAGCGCTAAAAGCCAGAGGAAACCCAGACTTAAAGACAGATGATACCAGGATGATCACAATTGGACTGGGATCGGTTGTGACTCATTGAGTTTTGGTCTATTGCCCCGGGAAGGAATCTTTTATTGGTTTTTCTTGATTAAGCAGATGATGTTCTCATTTAAGGATGTTGCCAATCATGAAGCCTTGAAAAGTGGATGACTTTGTTAAAGTCACATCTGAGCATTTAGCTGCACTTGGTGCCTTTTCAGTTTCCGCTTCTGAAATATGGCCCAAGAAAGTTGCAGAAAAGATCATTAAGAAACATCTACTGTAATTATGTGTTAATCCTTCTGTTATGTTTATTTGTCAGGAACAGCAGTGGTGTTCCTGGGTCAATTTGGCCCAGTGCATCTTTAATTATCCAAAAGAACCAAAAAATTGTTCTATTGTTAATATTTCATTACTAACTATTCTATCAATATTTAGTGCAATGGTGTTCCTTATCTTAATTAGGATAATTCACTCGTTTGTTAGTTATTGGTCTGACTGTATTTTGTTGCCAGACACCTGAATTTCTCCCTTAGGAGATTCATAAAATTCTGTCTGTCTGTCTGTGTATCATTGTTTTCTAATGTTTCACCACTTTACTACTTTTAATAGACAAACAAATAAAACAACACTGAAACATAACATATGTCTCACAGTTGTAAAGAAAGATTTTTTTACCTCCAGTTTGACTGCTGGGTCAAACTGACCCAAACAGAACAGAACAGAACAGAATAGAACAGAACAGAACAGAACAGAACAGAATAGAATAGGATAAAACAGAAGTACTTTATTGATACCACAATTGGGATATTGCTCAGTGGCAACAGCAGCATTCAACATATATGACAGACAGTGATGTGAAAACAAGTAAATAAGATCCATATAATGTCCAGTTTAAACAGTGTGTCGCCGGAGAGCCGTGCTTCACCACGACCTCTCTACATACAGAGACGAGGAGAGAGAGAGAAAGACAAAAAGAGAGAACGAAAGCTCGCTGGGTCAGGAGATGACGGAGCCCTTTATGTCACACCCCTAATATATATATATATATATATATATATATATATATATATATAATTATGCATGCTTTTCTTATTGATAAAAGGGTGGTCGACTATGTGTACAAGTTAGTAAATAGCATTATTATTACTTCACATTCACGGTACCATATCCCTCCGCAGGTAGTTCGGCCACTTTGAAAGTAAATATTCGCTACGTTGTTACGGCTATTTTATCCAGTCTGTTAGAGTAGTAGCCGTAATAAGCTGTAATAACCATAGAATAAGCGGGATAATGTATTGCCCACGTGTGACTATCCCTTACTTATTTGCTCGTTCTTTTTCCTTTTTTTTTATCTAACTTACAGTGAGCAAAATTTATACCCCTTTTTTTAAAGAAAAAAAGAATAGTGTATTTTGTATCAAAGCTGTTTTGAGTGTTTCTAAGTAAAAATTTGAATAAAAAAATTATTACAAAACATCACAACCACTCAAGTTCATCCTACTAACTCTCCAAACACCTGTGTCAAACTATACATGAGAAAAAAAAAAGAGAGAAAACACATTAAATGAATTAATTCAAGGCACTTGGTAATGTGGATGAGAATAAATAAGTTCAAAGACGAAAAAGGAAAAAGAAAAGTATTAAAATTATAACACGAAGCCACAGGCCTGGAATATAAATAACCATAACCTCAGTCTGCATACAGAGCTAAAACCCAACTGCTCTAGAATTTATTCTCACATTTATGTAAAAAATCTGTCAAACAATGCCAGCACATAATGTATAACCTGACTTATTTCACATTAATAAATAAATCTCGTATCTAGTGGGAGATGGGTGGGGGGGGTGGGGTGGCCTCCATTCATCAGTTGAAATGCATATTACATGACTGGAACATGAGAACTGCTGCAAAGTCTTCCAATAACAGCTCACCTACTGAGAATGTAATAAATAGTTAGTGGGAAAATGTTGAATGGGACAGCTGCTAACAGACAGAAGCTAAGGCAGAATCACCTGTTATTCAGAATCCATTTTGGATGAACAGCTGGTCGTCGCTGTTGATGATTTAGGTTATTTCCCCCCAAAATATCTCATGTTCCATTCTATTTATTCATTTCACATAGTGACAATCATCCTCTAATCTACAATTATGTCAAGAAACATCACCTCAGAGAAAAGAAAGTATTTAAAAAGCCCCAGAGTAAACTCCAGGTATATCTGCATAAACTACAGAAGCGGAATCACATGAAATTAGTCACACACTGTTATAATTACATGATGTTTTTTAATTCTGAATTATTTATTCAGAATAACTTAATTCATAATTGAAGCTATTTGTTTCATGTTTACATGGACAAGTTAATTCCAAATGAAGTCTTCCATGGGTATATTCTGCTCTAGTTAACTGGGCTTTAAGAGCTGGAGGTACGGAGGGTTCTGATTGGACAGAACAGCCTCTTAACGTCTGGATATGTCCTGGAAGGAAATGGTCGCATCCACTTCCTACTTTGCATTTGTTTCAACTCTCAACATAGAAGACCAGATACTACATGAGATTTTTGTGATAATTACGATGCAGCAGCTCGCATGAATTAACCGCCTTTACAACCCTATTGGCCAGACGTCTTATCCTGCTCAAATGGAAACACGCTCTTCCACCCTCACATAACAGCTGGCTCACAGAGGTTCTAACCCATATCAAACTTGAAAAGATTAGGTTCTCCCTTGTAGGTTCCGTTAACACCTTCAACAAAACCTGGCAACCTTTCCTAGATTACCTAAACAAAACCGTTATTCGCCCGGAAAGTGACTACATGCCTCCCCTATTTGCCCCCCCACTTTTTTCTCTCCCTTTTTTTTTCCTTTAAACTAATGAATTGTACTTATTTTATTTCATGTATTTACAGTATTTTTGTCTGTATGTCTATTTAGTTTGTTTTTTGGTTTTTTTTTTAGTTCTTCGTGGGTGGGTAGGGATTAAGGTTATTTGTAAGTTATCATAGCGGCCAGTTCAAGATGATCGCCGCTTTCCAACATACATTGTGTAAACATTTGAGTATCTCCTTTTGATAAGACCCTTGCATACAATGTGTGTGTGTGAATTGATGTGTGCTAAAGGGAAAAAAATAAACTGAATTAACCACAGGAACCAACAAACTAATGCCAGCAGCGCGGAATATGTGCATCATCAACGCGAAATATCTAAAGATCTCAACAACACCAGGAGCATGTGCAGAATGACAGGAATAATTTTCAAGAGGAATTAACTGTTTACATGGCAGAGTTCAGAATAAACCAGTGACTTCATTAAGAATCAAATTTAATTCGGAATAGGGGTCAACCGATAAGGTTTATTCAGGGCTGATGCTGATAATAATGGAAATGGGGGGGGGGGGGATAACCATCATGCGCAACTGATAAATAGAAACATTAGTCACGTCAAATTAAAAATAGCACACACTGACACAGACCTTCAGATCCATTAAGTAAGGAGTGGCCAACCCTAGACCTCCAGAGCCACAATCCAGCATGTTTTTGATATATCCCAGTTCTAGCATTCGAGCACACCTGACAATCATTATCGTTCTTCTGCAGAACTTGATAATAGGCTGATCATTTGAATCAAGTGTGCTGGAAGAAGGATACATCTAAAACATGCAGGATAGGGACCCTCCAGGATCAGGGTTAACCTCCCCCTGCATTAATTCTATGTTTAATTGTAAAAATGAAGTGCAAGGAGCTACCACCAAGTTACCAACATAACTTATAATAAAACAGGAAATAAAATATAAAGAAATACTTATCAGTAAAAGACAAAACAATCACTCCCTGCTAATAAGTGGAAATATGCTATTTTTTAAAGCATATTAAGAAGTAATATAGAATGAATCAATAGCCTGAGAGAATGAACAGTACTCGTGTAGGGTATTACAACAAAGTGAAACAGAAGCAATTAAGTCAATTGAGTTTAATATAATTATGTAATTTATTACTATTTATCCAAGCTAGCGTGCTCTCACATCACAAATAAAGACACTTTACAAAGAAGTATTTTCACCATGGTACCTAGCACACACTCACAGTCTGGACAAACTCCCTACAGATGGATACTGTCAGCACTGGCACCACCAAGTAGCTAGCAGGCTAGCACAAATGGTTAGATGGAACAAACACAAAGATGTTTTATTTCGTCACCATTTACCATGATTTTCATCCTAACTTTCGTGTACTTCTCTCTGTTTCAAGTTCTCCCACCATGCCCCCACTTGCACC
This sequence comes from Siphamia tubifer, assembly GCA_020466265.1. Classification (NCBI taxonomy): domain Eukaryota; kingdom Metazoa; phylum Chordata; class Actinopteri; order Kurtiformes; family Apogonidae; genus Siphamia; species Siphamia tubifer. The sequence continues at coordinate 31,553,487 of CM035796.1, forward strand.
ACAGCCACTTTGAAACCGTTTTGATTGGTTGTATTCCTTGTGCCAATCAAATCAGATGCTGTGAGGGGTGTGGCAGTGCAGGACAAGTTAAACAGCTGCCCTCAGAACAAAATGGCCACAAAATTGGTTGTGAAAATTATATGAACTTTTATTGGTGGAAATTTGTGGAAATTATGGCCGACACCAATAACTGTAAAATGCAGAATATCTGTCCGATACTCTGGTGGAGTCAATAATCAGTGGAGGCCTAATTTGGAATTATCATTTTCAAGTGGAATTGGGTGTTTACATGGTCATGTTAAAGAGGAATTTATTTTTTCTGAATTAAAGAGGAATAAAAACTCCAATGTAAACAGGGCTAATGAGGACATATGTAAATTAGGGCTGTAAAAATGAATGCATTAACATGGATTAATCCATAATTTGATTAAAAAATTTTATGCAATTCAATGGAAAGTTGTTGAATAAATGCCTTATGTATCTAAGTATCTATCTATCACTCTATCGTATACAGTATATTCATATGAAATAAAATCCGCTGGAGAAAAGTAGGAGGAGTGGTTTTATAGAAAACTCAATATTTCAGTCATGATTAAAACCAATTTACAGTGACTTTATTGTATTTCTATATTTGTATGTATTTCTTTTGGTTTCATATGTACTTTAAGTCCAGAGCATACGCAACTCTTGGCTTCTTCACTGAACTAAATCCCCCAGATTATGTTGAATATCTGGGCTGGATAAGCTAAATACAATAAGTTCAGGTTAAAAGAAGAAAGGAAATTAAACATCATCCGGAACTTGCCGTATGTCAAAGGTGTTATTAAAACAGTGGATGGGTTTATCTGTATTTTGAGAGAAGCCAAGTGACTTTAATATACAAGTGAAGGCAGGTTTAAGGCTGTCATTATTTGTTCAAAGTAATAACTACACTGGTTTTATCTGTACAAAGGAGCAGTTTATGAGTATGAGAGTAAAGAGCTCAGTGGTCAAGCTCAAGGCCTTCTCTGCTGGCCTAAACATGCTCAAAAATGTACATTTATGTTATTTTATTTTCACAAATATGCAAACAAAATTATTCTCTGTATTCTTTACGTCATATTATTTCTACTAAATCGAGTGGCTTCCGATGTTTTGTTTTTTTTATGGTAGAGTTTTTAAACAATTTCAGCTATCTTGTGTTGTCGGGTAAATTAAATTTGCTTGAGACCTTCAGAATAAACACAGCAGGTCCCAGTCCACTACAAGTTAAGTTATTTTTAGATGGGAATTAGATTAGATCATGATGATGGCTTAGATTTAAATAGCACTTTTCTATGTACACACATAGGCAAAGCACACAGTGGATTCATTATTCATTCACTCTCACATGCTCCCTCTGGTGGTGACAGACGTGTGGCTGCCATTTTGCACCTACGGCCTCTCTGACCATGTCCAAACAGTCATGCATATTCTTACACTAATGAACATTAACCAATTAAAATATCAGTGCATGTCTTTGAATCCTGTATGAGTCTCCAGTTCATCGCAGGGCTGAACATATATAGACAAACAATCACTCTCACATTCACACCTATGGACAATTTAGATTAACCAGTTAACCTATCAGTGCATGTGTTTGGATGGTGGGAGGAAACTGGAGAAAACCCATGCAGACACAGGAGAACATGTAAACTCCACACAGAAAGGTCTGGTGTGTGGAATTGAACCAGGGTCCTTGTTGAGTTGCATTTTGTAATAACATCCAAAATGTAATGTTTTCATTTCATTTTGTAATAAATTTTGCCGCATTTTTATTTCCAGAATAGATTTGTAATTTGAAATTGTCCATGTCTAATATGTCTAATTACCAACCAAACCATAAACCTATTGGAATGTTTCCCAAACAACACTTTGAGTTTTAATACCACACCACCAAAGCGCCCTGCTGCGGCAAAATGTAAAAACGTGTTACATAATGCAGCTAAATGTATTACAAAATGTGTTGGGCCAGTTTATTACAAAATGAAATGAAAAGAAGTTATTACACTTTGGACATTATTACAAAATGCACCACCATTACGAAATGCAGTTCAACAGACCTCGCTGTGAGGCACGAGTGCTAACCACTGCACCACCCTTGATTATTAGATTAGATTAGATTAGGTTAGGTTAGGTTACATTAGATTAGGTTATATTATATAAAATTAGATTAGATTAGGTTAGGTTAGGTTACATTAGATTAGGTTATATTATATAAAATTAGATTAGATTAGGTTAGGTTAGGTTACATTAGATTAAGTTAGATTATATAAAATTAGATTAGATTAGGTTAGGTTACATTAGATTAGGTTAGATTATATAAAATTAGATTAGATTAGATTAGGTTAGGTTACATTAGATTAGGTTAGATTATATAAAATTAGATCAGATTAGGTTAGGTTAGGTTACATTAGATTAGATCTCAGATCAATATTCCTTTGGACAAAAACCTATTCTCATGTTAATTTTAAGAATTTCACATTTTGACCCCAGACTTATCTTGGAAACTTGAGCCAACCAGCATTTCAGACTTGAGTTTTCTTTACCACCAACACATGTGGTGACATGTCATTAGTTTTATTCTGGAAACATTTCACTTGTCGACCAGTGATATTGACCCAGTTACACATGGAAGGATGTTCTGTCTCTCTCTCCTCAGTTGAATCCAGGTGTGTATAAGTGGAGTCCATCGCTCTCCAGGTTTGACTCTGACTTCTTCATGAACTTGGCATCATCGGCGAATAGACCCCCAGAGTGCTATTATCCATAAACCCACAGTTTGACATGAGTCACAGTCCCTGATGTACAAGGTGCCAGAGGTGAGGAAAAAGTAGTAACACATCGGCGGTGTACGGACGTGAGCTCACAAGGCAAGCGTGGATGTGAAGCAGCTTGGAACCAGACTGCCTCATCTGTGACTGATCCTGGATTTGATCTTTGGCTTTTCTATAAGGAGCCTGAATGTGCTCTTACAGGATGTTCACTTGCTCTATGCTGAACAGTCCTGAGACGATTGATACAAGATGTGCTCAGATCCACATTTAAAGGTCCTGTGTTCAAGGTTTAAGGGGATTTACAACAATAGACTATCAATAGTCATTTCATGAGTGTATAATCACATGAACTTTTTTTTACTTTGTCATAGTCGGTGGTATTCAGGGTTAATGTGCATGACTTATTATTAGGGCTGTCAAAATTAACACAGATTAATCCATCATCATGATTAATGTGATTAATTAATCTGATTAATCTTATTTATCAGAACAGAAGTTGTGACTTTCTATCATAATTAGGCCTTTTTATCTCGTGATTTTGATTTTTCATCTTGTAATTTTTCCTGTTTTATAATTATGCATTTTTTTAATCTTATGACTTTCTCTAATCTCATAACTTTGCTTTTTTTAAAAAAAATTTTTTAAATTTCATAATAATGACTTTATACCCCCCCACCCCAATTTTTCATACATTTCCTGTCCTTAGTAACTCACTTTTAAGGGCTTTATTTTTGGCTAGGTTTGAAACTTTTCTTTATTATTTCATACATGTCAAAAAAATGTAGTTTTACTTTTTACCTTTTTGCTTTGTTACTCGGGCTGTCAAATGATAATTGTTTAAATCAGATTAATCACAGGGTTGCTTTGGATTCATTTTGAGTGCTCTGTGTTGGGCTTATATTTCCCATAAAATACACTAAGACAAAAAATGCAGAGAAAAAAAATATCCAAAATATACTAAAATCCACTAAAATTAACAAAAAAAAGAAAAATTCAAGACTCATCTAAAGTACAGGAAAAAAAAACAAGAAAATATTGAAAATATGCCATAATCATGTTTAACAAAATACCTTGAAACAAAACAAGAGTTCCAATTAATTGCATTAAAAATTTTTATCACATTAATCATGAAAATGGATTAATTTGCGTTAATGTGTTAATTTTGACAACCCTATTTATTATAATTGAGAAGTTGTACTTTTTTTTTTAACTTTTACTGAAGTAAACGAGTTGAATCAGTAAATATATATATATATATATATATATATATATATATATATATATATAGTATACAGTATATATTTTCACACAAGTAACTCTACTCCCACAGTACAGAATGTGAGTATTTTTACCACCTCTGAATGATTGCAAACCTAAAACATCTTTTCCCGTGTACATACGCAGGCATGAAAACAGAAATTAACAAACTTTCCACTCTGACTAGAATTTACAGTCATTTATATTCTGTTTTCATGTCGATAAAAGACAAAAACACATGACAAAATCAATGTTTTTCCACATGCCTAGCTACCTATAAGAAAAAAAAAATATGTTTCAAGTGCTGCATAAAAACTACCTGCTGGAAGCTAGTTTTTAATCTAATTTATGCACAGATTCAAGGACACCAGCTAAATCTGAGAGCTCATCATTGGGAGAGGAAAGATGAAAAAATTAATTCAATGGACACATTTGTTTTGGATTTGTGGAAGTTTTCTCTAATCTTTGATTGTGTGTGATTGTAACATTTACTGAAATAAAAGGTTGGACTGATAAAGATCTAATAGTAATTTTGAGGCAGTTTGTCCAGATTAAATCTTTCTTAAATAATTTAGCACCATTTATTACATTATCCACTCTATTTTGCTTTTTTCCCCAGTGAAAATATTTTTTTTCCTATATTACCCTATATCCTAGAAAGTTTCCTGGGGTCACAAAAATAAAACCTGTGTCTTTTCAAAAAAAAAAAAAAGTGTTTGAATGAGTGATTTGTTGTCTTTTCTTGCCTTAGCAAACTACTTTCCTCAGTTGTTCAGCAGTGTTTGTGGCTGCCATGTGGAGGCGCACAGCTGTTAGCAGTGACAACACGCATTGATGCTACTGAGAGAAAGTAACTCCAAGCAATTACAAGGTGTGAGTTTTTGTTTCGTTACGGTTTTGTTATGCAAATCACTCATTCAAACACATTATTTTGAGAAGAAACACCTTTTATTTTGGTGACCCCAGGAAACCTACTTTTGCTTTGACCAAAACCAGCCCAGAACTGGGCTCACAGGATACTGTCAGGCATGGGCAGTTTCTCCATGAGGGCGATTGGGCGACGCATTGCCACACCATAGCAAACAAAAATAAAAATAAAGTGTATTTTCCCCCTTCCCTACTTTAGGGGAGCTGACACATCTCTTTTTTTTTGTCTGCATTTGTTCTCATTGTTTAACACCACAGAGATGGAGTCAACATTGTTTGAGATCAATGCATTGTTTAGTCTTGCAGCCAAATATTTTAATATTTAGTGCATGTGTGTGATCATCATCGGTCCTCCCTGAAAGCTGAGCAGACATCCTTTATTAGAACTCTCTATTATAAGCCAGGGAGGGCAGTGCTACACCTCAGTGATGTGTGGGGGAAACAAAGACTGGACAGGATGGACAGGACGAATGGGGAAAGAAATTAACAGGCGATGCTATTGCAGTTAACGATTTTAAGGGGGTGTGTTATTCCCAACTACTAACTGTCCATCAATAAAAATAAATAAATACATCGAAAAAAGAGAAGAAAACCAAACCAGCACAAAAGAAAAAGAGATTCAATAAATAAATAATTAAACAAAACGGTAGTGAGCACCACAATTGTGGATGACTTGATAGTATAAAATAGAATGCAATAGAATAGAATAGAATAGAATAGGCCAGAAGAGGACACTAGTGCAAAAAGAGAACAAGTTTAGGGTAGAGATTCTGGAGAGATTCTCAGCACATTCTGGCGAGTCCCATCATTCACTGAAATGGGACTCGGCAGTAGCTGGCGAGACCCGATCAAACATGCAAGTGTGAAGGACCCCGAAGCCCAGAACAGCAATCACGGCAAGGCAGGGCCAAGCCAACAGGGCACCCCTCATCCTGGGCCATAGGAGCCACAGGGCGCCATCCCCAGAGAGCCACCGGGGCCACCGTGAACGACGCAAACCCGGAGAACAAGCTGACTCATCTCATCTATCTCTCTGTGGATATCATTGTCCAATCAGGGCAAAGTCCGAAGTACAGTCGGTGACACTTGGTACCACCCGTTTTGGGATGATAAGGTTCAGGTTTAGGTTACTATATTTGTACCCGTGGGTAGATTTGTTTTGCAGTCCAGATGATCACTTATTCCTAGCATACCACACACACAACATATAATTGGGGTACATTGGTCGAGATTGTAAAAAAGTTCGAAAAACAGGACAAAGTGCTCAGAGCTCTACTACACATCCATAAAATGGCATGGTTTGATAAAAGAATAAAATCATTAAGATCAAATGAATAAAAGACAAACATAAAACAATAAAAACCCAGAAAAGATAAAAGTCAACAATAAAATGCATAAATAGAATAAAATAGTCACAATAATAATAATAATAATAATAATAATAAATAGATAAAGCCAGGCCATGGAATAAATAATTAAAATAAGTGAACAAAGTGCAAACGTATAATGTCACAGTGCCTTATTAGACTCAGTGACAGCAGTAGGAACAAAGCAGTTTTTGTATCGCTGTGTCCTGCACCTTGGGACTAAGAATTGCCGTCTGGAGGGAAGCAGCTGAAACTCATCTTTTAACGGATGAGAGTCATCATTAAGAATTGATCCCGCCATCCTCTGAACCTGTCTAATGCGATAAAATAAATTTAAAATGGTTCGGTCAATGTGATTTCAGTTACGTTGAAAATGACTGAAAATGACTGACTGAATGATTCACTGATAGACTTTCATGCATTTTGTGTTTTTTTTTCCACATAACAGTCACTACAATACAATCTCTATGACTTCTGGGAAGGCTTGCCCCAACGTAGTTTCGTCACTGCAAATTTTCCGCAGTCAAAGGATGAACGTTCCTGTCAGTTCTGTCAGATGGATAGAGTGGATACCAACGGTCCAGTCTTTAAAAGAATCAGCACTCAGATAGAGCTAAATTGGCAACAAAACAAACAGGATCAGCTCAACCAAATGTCAAAATAAAACAAGTTTCATCAAAGGGAGGAAAATCTTACACTCGAGGTACGTATGTGCGCGCACACACACACATACACGTTTTTCTTTGCATTTGTCATATTTTGCTTTGAGAGATAGTCATCCCTGGTAACATTCTCAATTTAAAATCTGTAAATATCCACTTAACTTTTTTAATTATTGTTGTCATGTTATTATTTACATCTATGATAAATACTCTAAATGACAAGGTCTAAATATCCTCTCAACTGTTATTTAATACTTATTGACATGCTACTGTTTACAATGTAAATATACAACGTGGCAAGGTCTAAATCCTCTCAACTAGGATATTTCTTTTTAAAATAGTTTTATTAAGTGCACTTTCCTACTTGAAGATACTGAAGTTGAGTTGTAGAGGCTGTACATTTAGAAAATCTGACATTCTGTAGTATAATAATATTTAAAGATTGGTAAATAAATATGTTTTTTTCCTTTGAAACTGTTCCATCCCATGTTGTTTTTGAACATAGTTTTTATGAAGATATTCTTGGCTATTTCACATTATACTATTTTGAAAAAAATTAAATAGGGTGGAATTGGAATTGGTTATTACAGAGTCAAACTGTTCCTCAACAATGAATGTTGTTCACAACCTTACACCATTATGTATTATATACTAGTTATATGTATTATATAATGTAGTATATAATACATACACCATTATGCATTACATACTAGCTAGCAACAGGGGAAAGATTTCTTTAATGTGGTGCCATCTACTGGATTGAAGTGACATTCCAATTTTTTTTTGCAATTTGCAGAAAGAGAAAGAAATAGGGTGAATGTCTATAATAATGAACTACCTATTAATGCACCAGTTGAATGAGTCACCTCAGGGATTATCAGATCATTTTCAGGAGCCGTCACTGCTGAAAAGTCTGGAAAATATGGTATTTGCAGAGGTTGTGAGTACAAGTACAAGTTTTTTTATGTTGTGCTCTTACAACATTTTGCTGTAAATACTATGGTCATTTTTTTAGAATACAGCTGTAAATGTGCAGCATCCTTAGATGGCAGGTTTCATCTTCTCCGCTGTATTTGCTGTTATCTGTGAGTTGAAGGTGCTGTGAAGCTTCATCAAATGGCAGCTACTCCAACCCCACATATACCTTTATTTTTTTATTTTTTTTAAAGAACTCTCTTTTCATACAACAAGGCATTCATTTTAGTGGAAAACAGCAGCATCCTCTTTGTTAACACTTCTCTACTCATTTTTCTCCTTTAAGGTTTCTGTCGTGTTGTGCAGATGTGCTGCCAGGGTTGTCTTGTAATGTTTGAAACCCATTTAAGGAGTCTAATGAGACGCCTCATTTGCACTGTCTCTGACTGGATGGAGTGGAATATGATCTTTCCAACTGAAATAACAAATTCTACTCTTTCCCATTCTATTAGCATAACAAGGACAAGGCTCCGACTCTTCCTTATTCATTCATTTATTTATTTATTTACACCTCACAGGTCTGGCTATGCAAGGCTTTGTGTATTTTTGTATTATTATCTTTTTTTATTTATTATTGTCATAGGAACACGAAGCAGCAACAGCCATCTGCTGTCAGATTGTTAACCCTTTATACACATACTCTGAAATTCTAAATGTCAACCTTATGTTATTGAAGGACATGGCTAGGTTTTATTACTTTTATGAAATGTTATATAATGAGAAGTTAAAAAAAAGCAATTTTTTTATTTAACAAAAATAAAGTCATTATATTTTAAGAATTAAGTCATTTTATAATGACAATAACGTGGTAGTATAAAAAAATGCATTATTTAATAATTATAAAGTTGTTATATTTTGATATTTTGAGAATAAAAGTTGTATCCACTCATGAAATAATGGAAAATTTGGAACATTTTGTAAAGTTACGCCCACGATCCACTAGACACTGATGCGAACTCTGTACCACAGCACTTATTCACAACGCTACCCTCCCCGCAGACACTAGGTGAGCTTGGTGGGTGTTCCCTAGATGCTTGGTGTGGACCGTAACAGCTACAGTATTAGTGTCGGTCATGTAATATTTTGGACACAAAACAACTGCTGCACTGCAACTGCACTTTTCCTGAACACAGCAGTTGTTTTTAAAAAGGGTTGTCTAATTTAAACAAATGAACAACTATAGTCTACTTACCATCATCCCCAACAATCTGTTACTTTCTTCCATGTTTCATTGTCCCTGTAGGATTCTAAAGATATATCGTAAAGACAATGAAAGCTGCTGGACAATTATTAATTTATCGTCCGCCATGATTGTGGAGTGGGGAATACGAAAATGAAATGTTGTGGACCCTGCGTATTATTGGATACTCGCCTCACGATGTGCCTGCGGTAGACAGATTCATTTGCATAAAGTTGGGCTCTGCTCAACTTTTTGGATGAGTGGCAAAGGCTACTCTCACCGCAGCGTGTACCCAGAATGCTTTGCGGGAGTGAAATTCACTTCTCATAGAAATTAATAAGGGCGATGCGATGCAGAGTTCTCATGGCTGTCTAGTGGATCACAGGCGTTATACTTTAATTTGAAGTTTACAAACGATGAAATACTGAGCCCATTAGCCCCGCCCACCATCAACATATTATTATTATTATTATTATTATTAGTCTAAGGACTTTGAAGTGAGTTTGCACAATTTCAAAAAGTTCTGAAAGGATTTTGATCAAACTTTCAGGAATGATAGATAATGGGTCAAGGAAGAAGCCATTAGAGTTTGAGCAATGAAGGTCAAAGGTCAAGATCATACTAAAGGTCAACAGCTAAAGCACATTAGTAGTAATATCTTAGGATTCAGACAAGATAGAATCTGATGGGTTTTTTTCCATTCACATCGTCTCACCTTCAGATACCAGATGGGTCAACACCTATGGCTCCATCACATCACATCAAGCCTTGGTGGAGGTCTGCGGCCTCTGACTGCCTTGTTCTCATGATATTATGAGTTTTGGGGTTTTTTTAAACTATGGCTTTATTCTCATTGTATAATGACAATTATCAAAATATAACGTCTTTATTTTTGGAGTGAAAAGCATTTTTATTTTATTTTATTTTAGTATGTGGCCCTAATACAACCAAATGGTTAAAAAAAACTGTATTTTAACCCATAAAGACACAGTGCTACTTTTGTGTGAGTTTCCAAAAGAATTGTTGTCACTATTTAACATTCTTTCAGTGATTTATTACCATGTATTATAATATTATTCCCTGTATTCTGCCTTTTTCATTGTAAATTATGGATTTTCTTACATTGATTTCATTTAGATGTTCACAAAAACTGATCAATGTGATGGTTATAGTGTTACAACGGAGAAAACTGAAGAAAAAGCCATGTTTTTAAGTAAAAATAACAGTAAGTGAACTGTAAAACAACATCATCATCCAGTGTCATTGATCCAACTCCATGGGTTTTACTGCTGAATCAATGTTGCAGAAGATGACAGTGTTTCCATGGTAACTACGGAGCCTCTGAACATCCGAATGTGTCATATCTGATGACCATGAAAAGACAACCAAGGACATTTTACACCAATTATTTCCATGGATTGATCGAATTAATACATCAACAGGTATTAAACAGTATGTGATTTTGATGACTGCTTTATTAGTTTGTTTTCATGTAAGATGAAAGGAGCATAGATAAAACACAAGTACTGATCCAGACCCCTGTTCAACCCTGGGATGAGTTTGTGAAATGCAAAAATGATACTGAAGATATAATCTGTTATAAGCGTATAAATGACAGACCTAAACTCTCTCTGAGAGATATGTGTCTTTAAAAAAAGCAAAAGGTATTATCAATCAGGAACATATTCTTAATAAATAATTTGTATTAAGGCCACCAGGACAGCATTACAAGCAGCCTCTTGGGAAGACCAACTGGTATTTAACATCATTTATTCCTTCTGCTGTTCGACCGCTAAATGCAGAGATCTGAGTGGGGAATTTGAATATTGTTTAAGGTTTCTGTTTTATGTATTTATTTATTTATTTATTATACACAATGCATGTGTATGTTGTACGAATGACACTTTTTTTTTGCTTTGTTTTGTTTTGTTTTGTTTTTCTTCCTTGACGGTGTATACCATGTAGAAACAGAATTGCCCTTCGGGGGTATAAAGAAAGTTTTGTCTCTCTCTCTTTAAATAATTTTAGTTCACATCTCGAGTGGGTCAGATCAGTAAAATGCTATCATAATAATGATAACAACTTCAAATGTTTCTCTTTATAAATATACAAATGTTCATGTCGTTTTATTGTATTTACACTAAAATAATATTTTTTTTAAAAAAGTAACCTGAACAAATTTTACCAAGTTTACCAATATTTTGTTGATCCCAATGTGATCTGTAAATATGTACATCTTACACAGGTAAACTGTAATTTACAAGTGTCAATGACAAACTCAGACATAATATTGCTAAAACTGCAAATACTTGACTTCAGAAATGTCAGTTTGTTCATATTATTTGCATTGTTTGAAAGAATGTAAACATTTTCATCACATAACTTTGCTTTTTTTTCACTCGAAAACATCCAGGAAAGTTTGTAGATGTTACATTATTATGTCATTATTTCACTGGTCTGGCCCTCTGCAGATCAAATTTGGCTTAATGTGGCCCTTGAACTGAAATGACTTGGACATTCCTGTTCTAAACCAAACAGACTGTGTATGACACGCTGTTACCTGCTTTATTCTGTGGCTGACAACTGCAGACACTTTGTTCCAAACCTTTGAGCTTTGCGCCCTCTGCTGCTTTTTCTTGGAATAGCACCTCAGTCACCCAACACTCCTCATCTGTTATAATAAAAACACCTGTTCCTGCTTTCACCCACAGAATCAACCCCCCACCCCTTCATGGTAATATTACACTGATTTGCTTACACTGTGCATGTTGGTAAATAGTCAAACCCACCGGTGACATCACAGAGGGAGGCTTTACGGCTGCACCTTTGTCAAAATGTGCACTTCATATTAACTTCTGTGCGAGCTAAGACCTACGTCCCCCGCTTCTTCTGCTCCTTTTGACGCCCAGGGCCACCTTCCTTACTTTCACAAATCCGATGTGAAAGTTATTTAACACCGGCAGCGAGCGATTGTGAAGGTGGAGCAGTCGTACGCGCATTAGCAGAAGCCTCTCAAGGGTATTTTTCATGCACTTTGGAAGCAGCTTGGAGTTAATGGGAGCTGTGAGGCAGGCATTACCTAGAATAATGACTCGCAAATGGGTTGAAATAGTAAACAGTATATCAAATGAAAGGAGACAGAGCGACATGATGAGATGAGCTAAAAGGTTTGTAACAACAGAATGATGCTCTGTGATTCCCAAGGGAAATTACTTCTGAAACGTCCTCTAAACTGAGTCTGAACTCATGCATCTGTTTGTATGTTTCTGTTGTGACTGGCAGTTTAAAAGGATAGAAGTACAGATGAAGCACAGAGAAGCACATAAAGTACATAACAACTTTTTCCTCGTTATGTCACAAGTGTTTTCTTTACTTGTGAAAGTCCTTCTGATGTTTCTCCAAGCTTAGCACAACCCAGAGGAGAGCGTTTCTGGCCTTTAAGCACATTTTCAGATATTATTTCTTACCAACTCGCCTGTCTCGTCTTATCTAAACCACCAGTCGATATTTGGATAAACTATAGGAAAAAAGAGGGATTAGATGAACTGATTAGATGGAAGTTTAATGAACAGCTAAGGGGATTGAATTTCTGAAGCATATTATGGAGAAAATGAGCATTCCAAAACTGGAGAATAATTAAAAGAATGATTATTTAAGGTGATGTACAGAATGTTTAAATTCTGGATGAATAAAAGTGTGTTTTTCTGTTGTTGTTTGTTTTTTATTCACTGTATTGATCTAAAACAAGGGTGTAAAATCATTTTAATTCAAGCACCATATTCAGTCTAATATGACCTTCAGTGAGTAAGATTTTTAAATAATCCCCTTAAAGCCCTATAAATAATGTCAACTACAAACCTTTCTGTTTTAGAGTGAAAATAGTAAAAAATAAATAAATAAATAATCCATTGCACTACGAAAATATTTATATGTACAAACTTAAGACAGTTTCTTAAAAAAAAACTAATTCAATGTTCATTTATACATGTATATGAGAAACAAACTAAACCATGTGCTAACAAGTATAATATTGTTAATATTGTACTGACTTCCCTGGAAATGTTTTAGCTTGTTCATATTTGGTTAGTATTTGACTTTTTTGTGTGAAAATATCAATTGTAAAAGTAAAGATTTTTTACATGTTTTTTTTTTTTTTCATTTTCACACTAAAACAGAGGTATTAATAGGTGAATACCAGAGTAAAAATACTTTGTTACCTCACCTGACCTATACTTTACAAGAGTATTTATTTTTCAATCAACTTCTTAGAATAGAATAGAATGTTTTTATTGTCACTATACACGTTAAATTAATTATTTCCCTGTAAAGTTTTTTTTTAAATTTGCCAAATCTTATTGATAATGATTCCAGGTAAGGTAAGGCAAAATATAATAAGGTAAGGTACGATAAGGTAAAGTATATAAGGCAAGTTAAGGTAATTTAAGGTATGATAAGGCAAGGCAGGCAAGATGAGGCAAGGTGAGAAAAAATAAGATGACATTAGTTGAGATCAGATCAGATGAGATTAGTGAAAATGAGATGAGATTAGTTGAGATGAGATAAAATGAGATGAGATTAGTTAAAATGATGAGATTAGTTGCGATGAGATTAGTTAAAATGAGATAAGATAAAAAATAATATTAGTGAAGATGAGATGAGATAAGATAAATGCCACCATGTGGAAATTTCATCACTTAGATACAAGCAACTGCAGAAAAATAACCCAAATTAAAATGAAAAATAAAGAATAAAACATGTTAATATTTCCATAAACATTGATATAAATAAAGAATTGGAAGCTGTTGTGGTCCATTCAAATCATCAGCCATGATGACTTTATGTACAGAGATGGATTCCAGAGCCATTTGAGGGTAAGGGGCAGGTGAATGATCCACAACAGCTAACACAACTGACTCAGTGCCAGGGTTTACAAAGTGTTAACGTGGTGCATGATGGGTAATCTGTACTGTAGCAGGGTTGTCGATGTCACTAAGTGTGGCCGATACTGGTGTTGAGCAGATACAGTGTGTGTCCACATAGATGCACAGTTCAGTGCAGCTCCAGGGGATTTGTCCCATTCAATACTGACAATGTGTGCATGTGTAGCCCAAGTAAAACAAGCACAGGACTTTTCTACTCTAATAGAGTCGATCAGACGGAAAATACTGTGGCTGAAATCTTTTATACCAAGGGTCTCAAACATGTGGCCCTCCTATATTTCTGATGCGGATACAATATGAATTTGTAAAATGCAAAAATTCCACAGTCAAGGCTGTGAAACAAATTCTAGTTCAGGTTCCACATACACACCAATATTATCTACAGTTAAATAATAACAGAATAACCTTCAAAATATAATAATGAATAATAATGAATATATATATATATATATATATGGGAAAAAATATGAATACATTATGCCTATAAATAATGACAACTTTAATTTGTTTTGTATTTTGGTGCAAAAAAATACCATTAAATTGGGAAAATACTGACATTTATAAACTATCGTGTAACAATAAAATATCAAGAATCTGAACAAATACAGTATACATGTACATAAACCACCATATATGTGGAATAACACACCATCATATATATATATATATATATATATATATATATATATATATATATATATATATATATATATATATATATATATATAACATGAACTAACCAGCACTTTTGTATTTGTTTTCTGATTCATCTTATATTATTATGTTAAATATGCAAGATTTAGCACATTTAATGTCAGATGCAGATACTTTGTAAATTGTAGAGCAGTGTAATTAATGCATTTTTAATAACATATTGGAGCCAAAATTGGGATGTGAAAATCTACTTATTGGTGTCAGCGTATTTGGTTTGAAAAAAAATGGCTGTAAATGATCTTGTATAGTGCTGTAGTCTTAAAATGAATGATCCTGATTCTGTGTTTTTGAGTGAAAAAAAAGTTACATTCTGAAAATGTTTATATCTACCACAAACTATACTGGACCTTATATGAACAAACAGGAACAAAATGCAATTCTTAGAATAATGAACACAATTTAAAGCATTACAACTCACTTTATCATTCACACATGTTCATTACAACTGACAGATCACACTGTAAATCCAAACATTCAGAATAATTTAAAATATTCAGTTGTGAATTAATCTTATTAAAGTATGTAAGTATGTAAGAGTTTGTACATTTAATGTCTGAAGCAGATACTTAAATTGTACAGTGTAATAAATAGAATACAAGGAGTCAAATGTTTAATGTTAAAAATTTCCCCAGGAAAAGACGTTTAGACCCCAACAAATGTGCCACTGAAATCTACACCCATGTCTGTGCATCCCAAATTTCAATCCAAACTCAGAAGCCATTAAGGTAACGCATCAGCGCAGGAACATTTACAAGCTGCAGGGGATGCAAAACCATGTTTTTATATAATCACAGAGAGTGGGAAAATAGCATACAAACAGAAATGTGTGGAGAAATATTAAACTACACTGCACAAGCCATGTACAGTAATAGAGTGGGTGTATGTAAGGGCCATGGAAAAAACAACAACAAACAACACACACAAAAAAAAACAGATTTGAGATGCACTGGCTGTTGAAGTGAACTGAAGATAGTTTGTAAACCTCATTAAACCCTCACTGCCTAAAATGTATTTACAGTAATATATATATATATATATATATATATATATGACATATATATGACATTTTATATATGACAGACAGACAGACAGACAGACAGACAGACAGACAGACAGACAGACAGACAGACAGACAGACAGACAGACAGACAGACAGACAGACAGACAGACAGACAGACAGACAGACAGACAGACAGACAGACAGACAGATAGACAGACAGATAGACAGATAGATAGATAGATAGATAGATAGATAGATAGATAGATAGATAGATAGATAGATAGATAGATAGATAGATAGATAGATAGATAGATAGATAGATAGATAGATAGATAGTACAGAGTAGGTCACAGTAGTGGGATATGGTCAGTGCAGTTAAGTCAAACGTATCATATTTGATAAATGACCAGGGTGTTAAAACCCACTGAGGTTCTAGGTACATTATTTTGTTGTTTTTAGGGATTTGGACAATTGGATTTTCTCCATTGCAAGTTAAAACATATATTTCAAAAGAAAACAGACTATGCACAAAGCCCCAGACTATAAAAGGTTATGTTCCATAGAAATATGTAATTTGAGTAGTAACTCTCAAATTACTGCTACTGTATGATCCCTAAACTGCCCTGAAGATACTGGAGGCAAAGCAGGGTGGGGAGGAAAATCCTTTTAGTATGAAAGGGAAGTGTTGCTGCTTTTGAAAACTTGGGGGGGGGGGTGCAAGTGAAGGATGTGGACATGTGAAGTGTCAGAGCAGATCAGGTGGTGTCTGTACTGAGGCCCAACACTCAGGTTCAATTAGCTGATTCAAGAGGCAGCAATTTTCCAGGTTTCTGTTGAAGCCCTGCTGTGTGCATCTATACACCAAGAACTGACGCTTTAGTGATTAGCTAAACTATCTGAACGGTCTGTTGGGATGGTAACAAGAAACGGTTCTCACAAATGTGCTGAAAGTGACAGGTAAGTTGTATTAAGAAAGCTTTTTGCTCTTATATAAATATATATATATATATATATATATATATATATATATATATATATATATATATATATATATTTAGATTTTTGCCTGTGTTTTGGACATGTTTATCCTTGTATTTTAGAATTGTGTTAGTTGATTTTTTTGTGTGAATTTTAGCATGTTATGTATATGAAGACAAAGTGTTTGAATGATGATTAATCAAAATGAATCAAAAACAGCCCTGTGATTGATCTGATAAAAAATTCTAAGAATTTCACAGCCCTAAGATAAACACTATACAACCCTCATGCACAACCAGCGTGCGTTACCTATATTACTCTACCATTTTAAACAATAATAAAAACATACATTTCCTGAAGGAAATGTAACCTGTGTGCTTGTCTCTTGCTGGTTAAAGTAAGAAATATCTGCTGCTCACTTCATATGTGGAATCTGTTTGTCAGTATTTGTGGACTGAGTCGGTTCTATTAAAGCTCCTCCCATTTTCTCTTGAAGCTCCTCCCATTTTCTGTGAGTAAGAGACTTTCCCTGTTGTCCAGGCGACCGTCCTGGAGTTACACACGCAGACGCAGACACAGAGAGCTGACGGAGTAAAGCTTGTCTGAATGTTAAACCATGCCTCTGAACTCCTGTGATTTTTGGGAAAACTGTAAATAGTTGGTGAAAACACAGGTGATCATGAGTGACAGGAGGTTCTGTGGGACAAGTAGATATATGTGTTTTTCTTGTACTGTGAAAAATAAGCGAGATACAGCAGTTTAAATGTTAAAGCTCCTCCCACAGTCTTAATTGTCTGCAGGTGTTTCATAGTGCCAGGAGCACTGTTGCCATGGTGATGAGCAGTGGCGGGAACTTCAAAGGGGAGTCTTAGCCAGAGCTCCACACTCTGTTACATGTAAAAAAAAAAATGTGTGAACATACTGCCGAACTCCTGCTATTTTTGGGAAAACTATAAATAATTGGTGAAAACAAAGTTGATCATGAATGGTAGGAGGGTCTGAGGAACAAGTAGATGTACTTTTTTATGTCTATATTGTGAAAAATGAGTGAGTTATGGCAATTTTAAAAACACTGAACTCAACATGAAGTCTATTGACACAAAGCCCTGACATCATCCCAAACAGGTTCCTGTCATTTCACTTTAAAAAGAGTTAGATCTTCAAACCCTGTTTTGTTAGAATTCTGAGAACCATGGCAACATTTGTGGAAAAGATTAATTGGTTACTATTTATGGTTTTGCCGTGAGGACGAGTTATTGAGACATTTTTCAGGTGAAATTTTTGCTCCTCTCATGCTCTAGCGATGACATCACGCACTGATAAAAAGTCAGATTTTGGTCTTTTCAGGGTGGATTTAATGAGTTCTCTATTGAGAACTGTAAATCATAACATCATCAGAATCACATACAAGGACAAAAAATGCCTGCGTTTATAGTTGAAATGAAGTCTGTACGTGAAAGAATGGCAAAGCAGTAGCGTTGGCAAAAAGGATTTTTTTTTTGTTTGTTCCATTAAGAAAGAATGGGGTTTTATTTGGCATAGTAATAGAAAATACGTACGACATATCAGAATTATGAGACCACACGTGTAATCTCTGAGCCAATCTGAATAACTTTTCCTATTTCCTGCAAAATGCTACGATGTATTGTTTGAGAGTTATAGTAACATGAACATGGACCAATTCATTTCAGATAGACATTTTTACTGTTTTCTTTTGCATTTTATATAAAATCTGTGCATTAAAATGTCAATTATGATAGATAGCACATCTTTCTAGACCAGGGCACACATTTTAGCGTCAACATTTTCGGTCTATTTACAACATTTTTTGTATAAGAAGAAGTCAGAACTCATAATAACTATGATGAACAATATACCCCTGTGAATAATAATAATAATAATAATAATAATAATAACAATAATAATAATAATAATTCCTCCGTGTTCCTGAACTTTCCCTTTGGGTTTCAGACTTATCTAAAGCAGCTACAACCTCAAAGGGCTGCTGATGTCGGTGCCGTTTCCACCAATCATTAATTAGGTCAATAAAATGTAATTACCACACTCTTAATTTCCCTCCAGCACGACTGGAACATCAACAATACAGTATGGCTATGTTTAGAATTTCACACTGATCAATGGTGGCTTAGTTGGTAGAGTGGGTCGTCCAATGACTGAATGGTTGGTGTTTTGCGTAATGGCTGTAGCTGTCCACATGTTGAAGTGTCCTTTGGCAAGACACTGAACCCTAACTTAGGCTCCCAGTAGGACTGAAAGAACCTTAGAAACCTACTGGTGTATATATGTGTGTGTGTGTGTGTGTGTGTGTGTGTGTGTGAATGGGTGAATACCAATAACTTGTTCCATTGGTGTGGGGCAGGGCTCTACACTAACTTTTTTTTCCAGGAGCACACGTGCCCCTAAGTTAAAAAATTTAGGAGCACACAAAAAAATAGGGGCACAAGTCCGTTTTAGTTTTAAATGTTTATTTATTTACAGTGCAGTACTTGAGCACAGATACCAACATTCTTGAATGACTGCTGTCATTTGTGTTAATTTAGAGCAGACCATAACATAACTTTGTATTATGGGATGCTTTGTCCTTTGATACATTTTAGAACGTTGTATTGGCTGCTTTGTTATTAGATACATTTTAGAATGATTAACCCTTTAACTCCTGAGACTGAGACACAGTAAAAAATAAAATAAGATAAAATAAGCAACACAATGAACAAAAAACAGTCAGAGTGATCAGTAAAATGAACAAAAATGAATAATAAACCAACAAAATAATATGTAACATGAACAAAGTAAGACACTAACAGAACACAATTAAAGAAAAATAATAAAATAAAAAAACAGAAAAATAAACAAAATAAGCAACATCAACAGAAACTAATATATATTCACAAAATAAGAAATAACGTGGAAAAAAGGGCAAAAAACAAAAACCCACAAAACCCAAAATGAAGTAAAAAAAAAAAAAAAAAAAAAAAAGGAATAAATAACTAGTGTTGTAATTTGGTTCCAGTAGTTTTAGTTTGGGCTTTATCTTTTTCTTAATCACTTGCTTTTTGACACCTGTACATCAGTTCCATGAACAAAATTCTCAGTAAAATAACAGTTAAAAAACACTTGAATTTGTCTGAATTTTTAAACTAAACCATCCACTCAGAACGTGTCAGCGCTGACACATCAGGAGTTAAAGGGTTAATCCTTTCAAAATGTGCCGTGTTCGTCTAGACTATACGGAGCTGTTCACACAGTTTTAATTCATTTCTAGTAGATTTTCATTAGCTATGGCAAGCCAAAGTGTTCACATAGCCACGTGTTGTCGTTATTATATCACGCGTTACATTGCGCGTTCTAGCACGCGTTCTGACACGCCACCACGCGTTCTGCAACGTGGTCTAGCACGCGCAATGGCACGCGTTCTAGCACGCGTTCCGTAACGCGTTCCGTAACGCGTGCCATTGCGCGCATCAGTGCGCGTACCAGAACGCGTCCTGTAACGCGTGATATAATAAACACAACGCGCGGCTATGTGAACACTTTGGCTTGCCATAATTAGCTCCTTAGGTCTGTGTGTGTGCCTTATTGTGTGCTGCAAGAAGCACTAGCACATGTGCGACTGGTTTGCTTTCCTCGTTCGCACGCTGAAATATTTGCTCGCAAATGAGAGTGAAATGGGCGCACTGTAGAGCCCTGGTGTGGGGTTTTTTTTCAAGACTTAATTTTGTTTTATTCAAGCTAAAAAAGAAAGTCTGGTAATAGAACAAGTGAAAATTATCTTGGCAAGATTTCTTGATATCAGATTTTCAAGATCTATTGTATAAAATTAGGTTTTTATATTTCACTGAAAGCAAAATATAGTCTTTTCTTTTCTTGAATTAAGCCAAAAAACACTTGAAATTGCCTTTAGCTATTGTGACGTGAAACAAATAAAGTTGCTTTGAAGCCTTGCAGTTTGCCAAGGTAGCTTTTAACAGAACATTTTGGCTTTTATTGGAATCATCATAGAATTTGTTTCACAATTTAATTTCCAGTTTTTAATGCATT
This sequence comes from Siphamia tubifer, assembly GCA_020466265.1. NCBI lineage: Eukaryota > Metazoa > Chordata > Actinopteri > Kurtiformes > Apogonidae > Siphamia > Siphamia tubifer. The sequence goes on from CM035796.1 coordinate 31,574,341, forward strand.
GAATAAGTGAATGAAAACAGCTGAATGGAAGTACTGCTTTTCTTCTAATGTAATTTATGATGAAATGATGATTAAATAAGACACAGACTCCACTCTTTCGTTGTTTCACATTACTTTGATAGTGTTACTATTGCCAGTGCTTATTCAGCATATCACACTAAACCTTCAAAACTACAAGAAAGAGGGTAATAAAAATTAAACTAGATCCATGTTATGCATGCTTCGTTAGTTGTTTGGCTTTTGTAACAAGTTTGCCTAAGCCTTTCTAGTATTAACCCATAAAAACCTCAACATTCATCACCATCCAAAACCATCTAAACTGTTGAATAGCTGTGGGGCCACTTTCAATGCATAAATAATTGCCGTAAAACACAGTTATTCATCTTTTCATTGTCATTAGATATGATCCATGTGGACATTCAATGGTTCCGTAGTTACCGTGGCAAC